>VZTE01000756.1:266758-310217 GCA_013397775.1 Eulacestoma nigropectus
GGCGGGGGGGCGGGGGTGTGTCTCCTTTCCAGGCAGCCTTTTCTCCTATTCTTTGCTTTTTTTTGCTCACAGACTTGCCTGTGCTTTGGAGAGATGATAATAATTGCATCTACAAGGGCTTACAACTGCCCTACAATACACCCTGTCAGCCTGGCCGCTTTCAAAGCTTTCTCAGCCACAGTTCCAAATCTGTCATTTTTTTTTACAAAACAAATTCCTTTCACACAAGCCATTTTTATCTTTTTTGGAATTGCATAGCTTATGATTTTCATAATGCCACAGGGTGGTTTTGATCTCACTTGCTGCTTTTCTACTATTTTGGATGTTAAATATTTTAATAGTGCAAATATTTTAAAAAATCGGGACATTTTCAATAAACCATATCCTTTAATACACAAAACTCGGTCCTGCCTCTAAAACACTTTAAAAATACACAAATGCACATCAAGAGCTGAGAAAAGAATTGACATTTCTTTAAATGATTCTTCAGAACATGCATTAGTAGAAGATTTTTGCAGCTACATTCTATACCTTTTTGAAGTTATTGATTCCCACAGCTTCTAAATGCCAGGTGCTCATTAGTAAGTCCATCTCATATTTTTCTTTACTCTGTTAAATGAAGTTTTGTACCTACATGAGGTAATACGTGTTGTGGTAGGCAAATAACAGACAGTGAGTATTTGGAACCTTTTTTTATCTGCAGCCTTCTCTGACACTCAGCTCATCTTAGCTATCCTCTTTTTAATCCTGGAGAAGTTTATTTTGTGCTTTAGCAGCACTCCAGCTCTTTGGTCCAGAAACAGAGGCCAGACTGGCTTCGGCATCAGTGACCACCTCAGCCAAAAGCACCAGAGTTTGTTAAAAACTGAGCCACTCCACCACTTTGCCAGGTTAAATTCAGGCAAGTTCCCGAGCACCGGTTCTGTAGGGGAGGAGGTGCTTCTTCATTTCACTCCCAGCTGGGGTCCTGTCCTTCAGGGAGTTTCCACAGGACAGAGCTGTCTGCCTAGAAGTCAAACCCCTACTTGTGATGCACTTTCTTGTGCATCTAATGAGAAGTGCATTCTAATGCCTTTGTTAATGGGATGCACTTGAGTGCTGATGAACCGTCCCAGAGGAGTGTGTTTGCTCACGTACCAATTGCTCTTCACTCCTGTTAATGGCCCTGCTCTGGTGTACAAATGGCTCCAATAAAATCCTAGTTGGATCATAAATCCGTGCAAATTTGGTTCTCAATATTCAGGACTATTGTATTTCCTTTCCATGGTTTCTGCTCTGCTTGGTTGTTCCGTTTTGCCCTGAACACTGGGTCACGGTGCTGCCTTTCCTCGTGGTATTTGTGCATTTCTGGGTTTGCAAGGTGCAGTAGTGCATAGATAGTTCTGATTTCCTGTCAGGGGACCTTTGCAATCCACAGGGGAGCTATGTTGTCTCATTTGCACTTTCTTACTGAATTTCAATCAGGTTTCCCAACAATTTGCTGGAGGAATTCCTGTGGGACACCTTCAAATGCTCCTAGCCACATGCTGTCAGACAACTCCTCATTTTCTCTTCTAGGGTTGTCTGTGTTTTCTCATTTAAGAATAATTCACCACATGACAACATTTTACATTAATGAAGCCCTGGTGGTATCAGATGTGATGACATTCTGTAGGGAACAGAGAAAATAAGCACAGGGATATACTCAGTATAAAGTAAAAATCAGCTGATGTGCAAAAAAGTTAATGAGGGGGAAAACCAGCTTCTGCTGGCATATGCTGACTCACGACTATCTCTCTCTCCATCCTGCTCAAGCACAGGCAAATTGGATTTATCTGTCGCTTTTCAAGGGTCCCTGAGGAAGAGAATAAGAGTGGTGGGCTGCAGTAATCACGCATGGGCGAACTCTGCCCTCCTTCAAAGACAAAATCCCCGTTTATTGCGCAGTGTGAATTCCCTAAATACCCCCACAGAACAGGATATAACATCATGTAAACAGGAAAGATGTTCACCACAGTGTCTCCCTATCACCTGGAGCAGTGCACAGACATTGCCTATTATGGTAACAGGTAAACAATACCCTATAAGGTCACAAACTACAGTCTTCCCTTCTCACAGGTCCAGCTTTGTCCACAAGCCACAAACCTCTCTCCGCCCATCCCCGGTGACCTGGATACAGTCCCAGGGTCACCTCTGGGCCCAGGAAAGAGGCTGTCTCTCCGGCCTTCCGGGCTTATCTCTCTGTCACCACATAGTGTAACCCAACAGTGGGCTCCACTAAAAATTCACTAAAAAGTGAATCTACTCAATTGTTTCCCCCTTTTTTCTGTTTGATAGAGTGCTAGTTCCTGGAAGAAGGAGTCTTTCTAATAAATTCCTGGGTCACTCTTGCAGCTTTTAGGCAGTGTCCAATATCCCAGCAGGGATTCTGAGAAGAATGTGGGGTGGTTTTTTTTTTTCCTGTGAGAAAGCAGACCAGTCGTAGTCTCTCTGGAAATGCCCTATGCTAGACCCACTCAGGCTGCGCAGTGAGAGTCCTGCTTTTGCATTTCTGTACAATATTCTGCAGTTATTTTCCTCAGGTGGCAGCAATGATCATTACTGCGAGGGTGGAGAGCCCAAACATTACCTCCAAAATGGGCATCTCCAGCACACACTGGCATTTGGATCTTGCTGCCCATAAAAATAATACCTTTTCACATTAAAGCAAGCAAAAAAACCCCAATGACCAACTGAGAGCTCCTTAATTTTAGATTTGAACAAACTTAAAGAGATGAAGTAGTGTCAGAAGAACAGAATTGTGTAAAAGTAGTTTTATCCTATGAACCACTTTCATGTATTTTAAAAGAATGGTATCAAATGATAATGAATATCTCTTTTTACTATGACACTTTACAAAAATTATCTACTGCCATTGGGTTTTTTCCTAATTCAGTTTAGGTCTATCTATGACTGCACAAGGAACTGTAAAAATTAGAGGTCTCTTACAGCTCATTTCATATATAGTAATGTTTTCAACTTCTTTTTGAGAAGTGTTGCATGTGCTTATGCTTCAACATTGGCATTCTGTGAAATCATCCTGTGTTTTCATTTTCACCTATATATAATCTTTTCATTTTTATTCTTGGCTGTTGCTTTCCTGCTTCAATTGAACATAAATAGATCTGCCTATTTCTTCTCAAATACTGTCAAATTACTAATTTTACTTCCTGTATTTTGCTCTTTCCAACTGAAGACCATTTTCATTATGGAAAGTACTAGCTGCCCTTAACATCACCAGCTCAAGTTATTTCCAACTCCTGTAACTCAGAACATTTTTACTGAAGATCAGAATCTAAAACTTCTCTTTGTTCAGCAAGTGGAGTAAAACAACCTCCTGCATGTGAAGTTCAGCAGGTTGTCTTTAACATTTTCAGCTGTGGCTTTGGAAGGTCTGTAGGAACCAATTCCATTTAAAGCCCAGATATACACACTATGTAGCCTATACTGTTTGTCTAAAAACAACTGTCCCACAATTCCTTCATTTTAACCACAGTGAGTTTTGTTTCTACTCTTAATTATTCTTCCAGCTTTGCTTATTTATTGTTTCCAATGCCTTAGAGTGCAATATCTGCTAAGCTGTCAGCAGCAAAGTCAGGTATCTGGAAACCTCCCATGGGCTGTGGGCTGTGGGCTGTGTGTTTACTTTAAACATAGCTTTAACCTCACAGCAGTTGTCAGTTTTTCTAAGAACTCATCCCTCTCGTAAAGATTGGCCAGTGCTGGAAAGGCCACAGCTAAAGCAGACTGGAGTCTCTTCTCTGAGATCTGTTGGGGACATCTGTTCGGAGTACAGTGTAAAAAACAGAGAGAGAGGGAGGGAGGCAAGAAGGGAGATGATGTCTCTATAAAGCCTTTTTTTATCCAGAGCATTGCATGAGCTGTTGGAAAAGTCCACTGAGTCAGACATTTTTATTTGCTCTGCTTTAGTTTTGAATTGAGGTAACTCTATTCCACCTTTCAGGTGTTATGACAAAATTGAATGAGGACATTAGAGTGAACTGGCAAATGAATTTTAGGAGGCTGAGAACCATGCAGGAGATAACATTTTAATTAGTACCTGACATGGCCAGAATGTCACAAGGGACATTACTCCCACAAGTTTGCTGCTTGGCTCTGACAGTCCCCCACTATCATTATAGTTTGGATGTATTTAAAATAAAACTCCAGGCTTCTTAATCACCTGGCAAAGATGAACTTTCCAGGGTTTCCACAATTAATGTGTGCACAAAAGGAAGCAGCGTTAAGCACTAGGAAAGCAGATGTACACTTTGCCTGCAGCGCTAGCGAGGGAGCTTTGTTGCTCTCAATCTTTGTTCACAAGTCCTAGCTGAGCTTTGTGTTTTAAATGTACCATTTTAAAGAAGCTTCAGATCAAAGCCTATTTCGTCTTCCCAATAACTCAGCTGCTCCTGTAATCATCTCAAAGACTGAACTGCAGGATCTTGGCGTCTGCTGCTGTATTTAAAAGACAAGGCAAAACAAGTGACAGAAGGATCAGAGGTGGTTATCAGCATAGGTGTCAACCCTGTGGAAGAATAGCCAGTGAGTGCTAAAAATGCAGTGAGACAAATATATCCACATGGAGCTTTGTCATGCAATGTTGGTGATTGCAGGAGCGATTTTACATGTGAGCTGTTCATTGATCTGACCGGCAAGGCATGTTTGGAATTCACTACCTTTCCTTATAGTAATAGTAAACAATCCATTCCTTTCTACTTCATAAAATTATTGGCATAATACCTCATTTTTTATTGTTATAAGAAGTTGCCTGAGGCCTCAATGAAAAGAGCAAATTAGAGCATTACTCCTTCCAACCACGAACAGTGAAATATTTGTGAAGGCGATTATCACCAGAGTTGCATCACCAGAATATCACACAAAACACTTGGGAGCCATCTACAAGTCACACAGATGTGTTTATGTTTATATGCATCTGTGTGGAGTTGAATTGGAAGTGGAGGGTTAGCATAGCCTTGAATTTATCTTGATGCTTAGTTTCAAACCAGCTCCTGCAGCAGCAGTGTTTAGAGCACAATTCTGCATTTCTGGGAGCAGACCCACCCCCTTAGCCCAAAAGATGCTACAGTTTTTTTAACTGCCTGTTTTAATATAATCCATGCACATGTGGACACAGTTATGGCAGGGTGAAATAAGATGGTGACTTGCCTACAAGAAGATGTAATGATGTTTGTCAGAGAAAGCATGGATGAAATTGCTGCATTTTCTTTTTACAAAGCACACAAAATACAAAGATAATATAAAAATTGGTACTTAGAACAAAAGATCTCCTGTCAACCTCCATGCTAAGGTACACTTATGTCAAACCTTTTTAAGAAATGTTGCCACATGGTTTTTGAATGTATTTTACTGTATAATTTTGTTGTGTTAGTCTTCAAAAATACAAAAATGAGAGGTTTTTTCCCTTCTGAATTGCTGAAATAACGCCTGTCCTACTTCTAACTGGAGGAATATATCACTATTGGGCAATGTCATTTAGGTTTGTGCTATATCACATTTTCATCAAAACTAAATGGACTTGTCCTCCAGGCTCACAGGACAAATGACTGGGCCGTTTGTTACCACTCACATGTGCTACCAGTAGAGCTGGTTTCTGCTTGAGAGCCAGGCAGCAGGCAGGGCTGGATTCCAGTAATACATCCACTACCTCTTGTTGCTCAGGGAATACAAAGCATCTCAATCCATGGGCTGTCTTGCAAAGTTTTCTGTTTCTTATTTACATTTTGTGGTTGGTCACCTCGACCACAGCCCATTGATTCTGCTCCATGGCAGCACATTTGCATCTTTAAGAAGGCTGTTAAAAAACAGCGGCATGTTCCTAAGCCGAAGATTTAATTTGCATGGGAAGAACACTAACCTCAGTAACGAAATACGTGGTTTTTAAAGTTCCAACTTTTTTTTTTTTTCCTCTGCATTTGCAGTTTCTTTTCTTCTACTGTACAGAAACAGTTGAAGCTATTCCAGCTCTCAGGGCTTCTCCCTTCCCTTTGGCATTCAGGGCATAGGGAGTTTGCTCCTCAGTCTCTACCTAAGAGACTATATAGTATTATATAACAATAATATGAACCCAAAGAACCAGTCTCTCCACATGTAATTGGTAGGAATGTAGTACTATTTGTAAGAATTATTGTTAGAATAAGAACAGTAGGAGTGAGAAGGCAACAGACAGATGCCAAGGAGATGACAAGGAAGTCAAATAACACAAAACCTTTTGTACACATTCTGCGAATCTGGTTGCATACTTTGCTTATTGGGAAATAGTGTAATGTATCACTGTGACTTGTTCCTGGACAGTGTGGACTTCTTGTTTGCCACACAGTGCCAGAATATTCCAGCAGCAAGTGAGAGACTAATACACTCCTGCAGGAATGTGCTTTGTAAGTATTAAGTTTTGTTTAGAATTCACTGCAGTAGGAGTTGTGAGGCTTGGGGGGTTTTATTTTGTTAGTGGATGGAGATTTTACAGTATTGCTTTGCTAGGCTGGAGTAAAAATGGGATGTGATTCAGTATTGATTTAATCTTATACATCTACAGGTGAGTTCAGTTTTAATGTTGATTTCTATCACCAAGTACTATTGAAAGTCCCGATCTGAAAGAGTGAAATTAAATACTATACTGCTAATTTTCACCACCAATGTATATAGATTAGTATATGTAGAGCTGAAAAAGTCCATAACAAAAGCAGACACATAAAAGCCTGAGCCTTTACAGCATGCTAATGGCTTTCCATTAGGTCAGATTAATGCTTTCTGCTTGGTGAAGATAGGTATTTAGCAACAGTGCTTTCAGTTTGTGAGAAATAAATAACTGCTGGACCAAGTGCTTCACCCTTGGGAATAAATCTGCACTTTAGGTGCTTGTTAATAAATCATTTCTGCAGGATAATTTGTCACATCAGCAGATGCAGATCTGAGGATGATGTTGGGTCCAGCCGCTCTCACATCCTCCTCCTGCGTTCGCATTGCTGAGGCTCAGAGAAGGAACAGATTCTGCCACTGCTCGAGGTCCCACTGCCATGTCAGGTGCAGAGACTGTGCTCTGGGTCAGGTTGGTGAGCTGGGTGTTACCAAACCTGCCTCTCCATCCCTGGCTGGAGCAGCAGCCATCCCAGCCTGGTGCACTCAGGGAAGCCGTGGGCTGTGAGCAGATGTCATTGAAGCCATCAGCAGGGAAGGATCCGGGAATTAATGTTACAGCAGTATCTGATGTCAGATGGCTGCTAAGGCAGAGCCTTTGTTGACATCAATAAAATAGCAAGAGTAAAGAGTTGTGGGTTGTCCTCTCTTCAAAAGGTGTAGGAAATGAATTGAAGCCAGAGTCTCTTATCTTGGAGAAGATACACACCACTGAAAATGCCTATTTACATATGTTGGCACTTGGGTCTGTTTCAAGCACCAGAGCTTTAAATGGTTGTTGACAGTTGACTGGACAGATTTCAGTTGCGAGAGAGGGGCTATGGAGAGATTCCTCCCATGGTGATTCTCTTCAGCCTGGATTCTTTAATCAGTGCGTCAAGTCATGTCAATATCCATATTGTTTGCCACCCCAGTGTTCTCTCCTTATAAATCTTCAAATAGCAAGAGACCCATTAACACATCCATTCCTCCTACAGCCCTGTTCTTCTCATCTGAGAAATGTGACTTGAAACTTCTATTAATAGTGAAGAGGTACATTTGCACTGCATTTTTCATGAAGAGGGTTCTTAAAAATGCTTTATAACTTCTACTGATGTAAATTTATATATGAGGATCTCAGATGAGGGGGTCCTCAGAGCTACGCTTTCCGATTGTTTTATATATAACTAATGGGCCCTACCACCAGAAATAAAACATTGAGTGCCCTGGTTTCTGGATGCCCAGCTGGAGGCTGGGCCTGACTTCGTTTGAAACAAAGCAGTATGAAACTGCTGCCCTCTGAATGTCGACCCACTTTGAAGTGTCCAAATGTGCTCCAAACCAAACAAATTCAGAATTATTATATGCCTCTGATAATGTTCAAATCAAATAAGTAAAAATGGAATGCAGTTCCATTAGGTAGAAAGGCAGGATATTTTTAACCAGGCATGGTAGCATTAAAATGAAATTTAATACAAGAAATGTAAAATAAAAGGATACTTCCTCTTTTTTAATGTGCAGGAGAAAGTAAGATGGAGGGCATTAAATACTTGAATAGAAAGTTAACTGAACTTTGCATTAAATTTTTGAAGTCTTGTCCAGAAATTTATTATTCACCTCATATTAACAGCAAAGTTAGCTCCTGTTTGACTCATGAAACAGCAATTATTCTTGTGAAGAAAGACTGCAGTCCTAAGAGAGAACCTCAACATCAAATCCACTGTGGAATCATCTCTAAGCAGCATACTTAAGGATTATCTCAGTTATTCACAGAAAAACTATCCAGAATGCAGAAAACTCCCATTCTGGGCTTACTGTCAATCATGCCTGAGATCAAATTCCAAAGGAAATCTGCAGGGTTTGTGGTCAGCAAAAACAAGAGCAATATATTCACCCAGGGTCCACTCTCAGACACTGCCCTCAAAAAAAGCTGTTTCTTGCCATGGTTGAAGTTCAGACGTGGAAAAACTGTAATGACTTCATTACAAATGGCATTTTACAGACCCTAACATGTTTGATTGGCTCAGTTATAGAGAGGAGTTGTTTCAAGTCTGATTTACCATTAATTACTTCCTTTTACCATTAATGAATTACTGCTGTCCCACCTATGCTGTGCATTCAATCCTAGTTTGTATTGCAATTTAAAAGCATGGATTCCAATGACCCCAGTCAATGCAGTTTACACCAAATGACCACTTGGTGAGATTTATTTTAGGGACTGTAGTTTGGCCCTGGGGAGTCCATCCTGCAGGCTGCTGAGGCTGGGAGAGGAGGTGAGTGTGCTCCTTGTTCCTGCCCTACACACAGGGTGAGTTTGGGAGCAGATCCAGCATCCCTCAAAGCATTTGGCTTACCTTAGGTTGCTGTGGTGTCTGGGGTTGGGTTTGTGTTTAGAAGTACACAAATCTGAATCAGGAAAATGGCTCTAGAGGGTATTTTCTTTATTACCAGTATTTTTCCTGGGCCTTGACTGTCTGTGAAGCTCAGTGTACCTGTCCAGAAGGCACAATGAGAGGTCAGGAAGGCACGGAAATGGATGTTTGTGGTCCAGAGTTCCAGCCTTGGCCTCCTAAAGGTGACTTGTGCCACAATAATTATTTAATAAGTATCAGGTTTGCACAGTAAAATTATTTTACTCATTTCTTGGATGAATGAATCCTCTTTTTTTTCACCCAACTTGGAAAGATAAGATAATTTACAGTGAGTAAAATGTAATGTTAATTTAGGTGAGAAAATAAAGTGGTAAGCTTTTTCAGCAAGGTAGACCACTTTACAATTAGTTTTGCGTTATCTTCCATTTATTTTACATTAATTGATGGGATTTTTTGTTTAAGACCTGATTTTTCCTTACCTAGACTCAGCTTTAGAGGGATAGTGATCTTCATATTTTTATCTTCCATAGGAAAATTTATCAAACTCTTTTAGCATTACAGAAAAAAAAATAGGAAAATCTTTATTTTTCTCCCCTCTCAAATTTAGAAAAGGCTATAATTTCTGTTTTTAACTTCAGAGTTATTCCTGTCTCAAACTAAAGTGTGAGAACAAACAAATACTCAGAACAGCCATGACATAACAGCAAGTTCCTTGCAGTCATTGGAGCAGTAAGTTTAACTTGGGAGAGCTATGGGACTAAACTGTTCTTCAATAAGGTGGAAGGAGGAATATTATTATGTGCAGTGAGATGGAGAAGACTTATTGTGAGTGCGAAGGATGTCTGCCTCTATGGCATAAAATCTTGCTCTGTATTCCAAGAAATGTCATTTAAAATGTAGACTGAGTGCATAGCAGGAATAATAAAATTGCCTGAGCATGTGAATTTTAAGCACTAAACATGATACAGAAACAAGAATATTTTTTTTTGACAGAAACTCGTGACAGCTTTCTTCCTTAAAAATACTTGCTTCAGCTGGGCATTAATCTCCTGGCAGAAATTTCTGGGAAAATTAGATACTTCACAGTAAAATACCTAGCTAACAAAATGAAATTGACAACCTTCAGAGGTGGCAGAGTGTCACTTGCAGTAGAACTAGAGCAAAATAACAATTTTTTCTGTATATAAATAAGTATATATATTTTCTATTACTGTGGTAATAGCCTTATACTAAGCCAAATGTGGTTATAAATTATCGCTAGCATCTTTTTCAAGTAGCATGTCTAGGCAAGTATGTCCCTCCTCCCCATTTGTTTGATACTTTTCTCTGAAATCCTAAAAGGTGAAAGCATTTAAGTTAAATAGTCCCATAGCTGTAAATGCCAACCAGCAGGGAGCTCTGTGTGGCACTCCTTCCATCACCAGTCATGTCAGCTTCCAAGGAAGTACTTGAGTACAGCTTATAATTCATAATGACTTACATTTTCTTTTTAGCTTGCATCCTTTTCCCTGACCTTCTCTTTTTCTTTCAGAGCTCTGAATGAGGAGAACTTTACAACCATAAACACTATTTTTCTAATGGACTCTGGGGAGAGGTTTTTCCCTGGTGCTCCTGACTCAGTCTGGTGCTTTGTTCTTTCCTAGCTTGCACAGACAAAGAACTGAGGAATCTGGCTTCGAGACTAAAAGACTGGTTCGGTGCCCTTCACGAGGATGCGAATCGTGTCATCAAACCCACGAGCTCGGAGACGGCACAAGGCAGTAAGAAAACCCTTTTCCCGTTGGACATTGGGTGTTGTAGGAGCATCCCAACATGACAGAATTCAGCTGTGCACAGCTGTTGGTGCTACAACATCCTGTCAGGCAGGTGCCAGTGAATAAGCAGGTACCTGAGACCTGGTCCTGCAAACAAACGCTGTTTTCTGAAGGAGCTGCAGTCCTTCTCTCCTCTCTCTGGCCCAAACTGCTCTAAAAACTGGAAGTCAGAGACGGAGAGACCTTCACAAGTTAATCAGGCAAATAACTGTGTCTGAAGGCCATGGAGATCACCTCCATATGAGTAACTGAAACTGCGCAGGGGCTTTTCTTGAGTGCTGGGGTTAACTAATACGATGTAGTTTGTGTTGGTACAGTTAAATTCCATCACCCTCCAATTCAATGTGGCTGCATCCAAATCATTTCTTAGGGTTGGACTCTGGTCTCTGCTTAACCACCAGTTTTATGGCCAAGCATTTTCTGACATAATGTCAGTGGCATAAGATGGAAATATGGCATACAAGCATAGGGAACGTTGTGGCAATGTTGGAAAAAACTCACTTTGATTTTACTTTAAAATTTCCTGCTAACAGTTTATGTAAAAGAAAGAATAATTAAAGTATCCACCTGTGAGCCATGGAGATAGAAGAGTTAAATGGTCAAGAAAGCTGGAATCCATTGTGTCCTAGGTATTTAATAACACCATCTTTGCCTCCTTTGATGCCTTTTTTTTTTTTAAGAAAGGAAGAAAATTAACAGTCTAGAGGACATTTACTCTCTGCAGGTTAAGCCAACATGACTGATTCTGATGTAATTTAGCCACCAGGGAGGGGAAAGATTCAGATAACGGCGTCAAAAGAGGTCATGCTCATCAGAGAGCAGATGCAAATTCGCTTTCTGTAAGGACTCATTAATTCTTTCAAACAGTATGTCCCAAAACACGTGGGCCCTTGGGCTGCGAAGTAGGATGCACAAGTTTTATGTAGGTGTGTGCCTCACTGTCACTTCACTGATTCTCTGGGATGAGCTGGGTCAAACCCAGAATTTGAAGGGTCCAGTCAGCTGCTACTTTTATGGTTCTTTTCACCTGGTATCCCTATAGAGAGACACCAGAGAGGCTACAGGGGCAGTAGAACAGACCCAGCATATCAGGGTGGGCATTTTCTGTTGGTCCAGGCCTCCATAGCCCCTCTCTTTTGTGCTACATCTGAGCTGGGGTAGCAATAGATTGCCTCTTCCTGAAGAAACAATATACCACAGGCTATATTGCTCAAAACTATAGTCAAACCCAATAATTTCACCACATATCTTAAAACTCTGTGGTGAAACAAGTCATGTTCTGTGTAAATGATCTTTTTTCATGTGTTCCTTATTTTGCGTAGTATTTACAGCAAAGTCAGTATCTTTGAAACCATATATCCTACTTATTTCTGAAACGATACTCCAAAAAAAGATGTTCTCATGCAGAGGATCCAAACCATAGTGCAAAAAGCAACTGGATGTACAGCTAGTCATGGCTTCCAGATGTGAATTCATTTCAAACCCCAAGACAGAAACCCGTAGAGGCTTTAAACTTTGTTTGAAGTCCTTTAGGCCCAGAGTCACAGGAAATCTCATTTTATCAGATTGTCAAAAGGATGTTTTCCTGCAGATGATTGGTGGCATCCTCAGAGGCCAGAGGCCAAAGACCAAATACAATCCTGAAGGTGTAGAGTCTTTTTTTTTTTTTTTTTTTTTTTTTTTTTTTTTTTTGCTTAAGCAATTTCAGTGAGAAAAACATTCCTGGTAATTCTGCAGTGTTTGCTCTGATTCACAGAGGAGCTGTTACCTCTTTTTAGTTTAGTTTGATTCCTGGCAGCTTTTATTTGAAAGGCTGCCTGATGATCTTAAACACTTGATCTCAACAATGTTCGTTTTTAGACTGTTGGCTTAGTTTGGCACATTCTCTTACTTTCTTCTGTATTAGTTAAAAAAAAAAAACAAAGAAACTTTATGAGTTTAGATGCCTAAGCCATTTTTGAATGCCACAAAACTTGGGCTTGTTTTTCTTTTTGAGGTTTTGCAACAGTGTTCATGAATTAATCTGCATGTGCCAGATTCTGCAGCTCACATTCTCTCTGGTGGCACTGAAAATACTCACAGAGTGAAGACAGCAGTATTTGGCTCTCTTCAACTTCAAACATTTTTAAAAATGAAAGATACCTTAAACAGGGCTCAGAATTCAAAGCAAAGTTCACATACCCAAGCTGTAGAAAAGAATGTGTGTGAATCCTGGCAAACAGGACACACATGGCTCTGGAAATATGCTCTGATGTACACATTGCCCCTTTTTTATGGCTCTGCATGTGTTGCCCTCCTCACCACACACATCACTTCATTAAATTGAACCGGTTTGGTTGTGCCTGCAGAGTTTGAAAAGGCACGAACATCGTCAAAGTAATCCATTTTGGATGTGCCCCCATTGCAGTGAAAGGAACAGATGGTGGGATGCAATGACTATGATGCCTCGGACACATCGGCTGTCTAGAGAAGGTCTTCCAGCAGAGATTTCTTTGCTACATTAATTTTTCAAGATGTTAGTGTGAGTGTAAATAAGCATTTTGAGTGTATTATATTCACCCCCAGGTGAAGAAAAAATGTACACTCCTTTTTGTTTTCTTTCTAACTCTCTTGAAAGGAAAAGGATGAGGGAAATCATTGTGTTTAGATTTCAAACCTTCATTCCTTGAGCTCTCTGATCCCAGCAAAGCACTGTGGGCCAGGTACTTTTGTCTTCTGATGACTTTGTACAATTAAAATCTCCTCAATAAATGATATAAGAAACTCAGGGACATGCTTTGACATAGGGAAATAATAAAACTAATTAGGTAGCAAGATCTGATTCAAATTGCTCCTGAGCCTGTTGATAATTCATAACATCCCCATATTGTATCTAGAGAGTCTTCTTGGTTGGAGTGGGTGTTGTTTTTCTTTTACTAGAGATCTATGCAATATAAAGGATATTTTCTGGGGGACATTTCTTCTCCTCCTTCTTTTATTTTAAGCATTGGGGGAAATTAGGTTAATTATACCCCTGTTAATTTAATTGTAGTAGACTTTAATAAAATAAAAATGGCTCATGTAAGTCAACTCTTGAAGGGGGAAAATAATTTTTTCATGCCAGAAGGTGTGTTTATTTTTAATTAGGATTTTCACCTAAAGACTTTTTTAAATTTAATTCCATTTTAATTCAGAGGAGGTGGAGCATTTTATGTATTAATGGGATGAGAGCCTTCTACATGTAGGTCACCAGCTTGATTTCCTTCCAGCTCTGTAGTGAATGAAAGTTGTCAGGATGCTGAACAGCTGTCAGTTGGAAAGAGGAACACGATGGTCTCAGTCCAGGTCCTTGTGAGCAGGTGTCCAAATGAGAGCAGCCACCTCCTCAACTGACATTAATTGGCATCTGTGTTGGCAGCCTCTGCCAAGGAGCCAAGAGCAAGAGGGATATGGAGCCTGCACTGTTCTGCTTCTCACCAAAGGCACTGCAGCACTACGCTGATGAACAGAAAGATGCAGAAATGTTCTCACTGAGGTTACTTAGTCTGGGTCTGTTGTGCTGGAAATCCGGCCTCTTACCCAAGCACTGAATTCTTTACAGAATTACAGTATATGGTTTATTTCATCCAGAAAAATGCATCCTATTTATAGATAACTATATCAAAAGACTCTGAAAAGAAGTTAATTCATTCGATATCACTTGGCCTCACCAGGCTGGTGGGAGCACAGTGACCTCCCAGTGAAGGTGAGTTCCAAAAGCCATTTGCTATCAGCTGCCCTGGTTATGCCATGAGTCAGAGCCTGTGTCGAACATTTAGGGGACATTTGTCTTTCTCTCCTGGTGCTGGGTGCTGAGAGCATCCAGGATTGTTGGATATGAGCTGCAGATGCAATGTTGCAAAACATGGTTTATGGGCAGTACCTTTTACCAGGAGACAATAGAAAGTGGAGCTACTATTTACCTTCAACTACATATTGAGGGACAATTAAAGAATTAACTTTCCACTAATAACCGTGCAGCTAAGGACAGAAATGTCACACCTACCACTTCAGTATTTCAGGACTTCCAGACCACACTGTCTGATAATCCAGCACTGTTTAGTAAACCAGCCTCTTAATAAACCTCATCTGGAACTCTGGTCACAACAGTGAAAGCTCCCTTGTTTATAAGAAATTATAATCAAAACCTCTTCAACTAATGTAATTAACTGTCTTCCCGAGTGACCTTTCACAACTGTGTCTCCCATCCAAGCCCTGATGGTGTGTCACAGAGCAGCTTTGTTCTCACAGCAGTCACTGCTGGTGATATGCTCAGACAGATCCGCACTGAGGGCAGGCTGGTGTTGTATCTGCACTGTACACACAGGTGGAGATTTCCCAGCAGGGAGGAAAACAAGCCTCAGAAATAATCTACAGGCACTGTCAGGGGCAAGTTCATTCCAGGATCTCCTCCTCTCTGTGTTGATCCCTGCCAGTTAAGAGATGACCTTTAGAGAGCCATCAGGGCTGAGCAACACATACCATGCTCAACTGATTATACAACAGACCTTGGAGTTACTCATCTTTTGCAGCAGTAAGTGCCACCACGGGGTGTAAAGTCCATTGCCAGAGAGGGCGTCTGTGGAAAAAAAAGAGCAGACATTGGAAACTAACTTTTTTTCTCCTGAAAAGTGTTAAATTGGGATAGCTGAAGCTGATCCCAGCTCCACCATGCAGTTGAATGATCCACCCCTGCCTGACTACTTTTAACCTGCCTGGGGTGGGGAATGTGGCACCATACACCTGTGCAGGGCAGGACTGTGTGCCCTGCTCCTGTGCTCTGTAAAGGCAAAGGTGAGGAATCTTAAATCCTTTCACTCAGCAAGAGATTGCACAGTGATCAAATCCTGCTTGCCTTCTTCAGATGACTAAAATAATTGAAGTCAATATTTCTAATTGCTTCAGCAAGGCAAGCAGCTCCCCCCCTACATCTATTCACACAGCCTTGTTCTTTTTCACTGTCCTCAAACATGATTAGATAATGTTATGGGAGATAACAGCATAAAAATGTGAGGAAATGTTCAGCATGATTTCTCTCTTCCCTGCCTGAGCTGCCTCTAGCCCTGAGGAAATGGTGTTACCTTCTGCCTTCTTCAGAGAGACATGTATTATGAATGACACAAACCTTCCCATTAGTTAACCCTTCTGATTGTCCCTCTGGGTCACTGACAACCTTCAGCCACAGTTGCATACAAAAAGCACAGCTTCCAGCAAAAAGCCCTGCTCTCCTTTGGATTAATGCCCGAAATAGCAGGTAGGCTGCAGAGCTTGGACAAACTGTCAGCATGATTCCAGCAACATCTCAGCTTTCACTTTAACAAAGCAGCATCCTGAAAGGGACACGTACAGCAAATAAAGCTAAGCTTAACCTCTTTCAATGAAAAATGCAGCCAAAGGACAAAAGCTCATCGGGCTTCTCCACGTGGCCCAAAGCAGAGTGAGCAGTGCACAGGCAGGTTATTGCTCACAGCTGGAGCAGTGTGAGCACCAGAGGCCCAGGATATCAGGAGGCCTCTGTCCCTGCGGATCCCCAGCCAATGGATTCATGTTTCTGAGTCCTGGTTGAAACCAATACCCTTGTTACCAGATTTATTATCTCTGTATTATAAATATACTTCTTTACATTGTAGATAGCTTGGAATTTAGTCTAAGCATTAAAAAAATACCATGACAGTGTGGATTTATAATGCCCCATGCCACTGTTTTTCTGGAGACTGCAGGATACTGGAACATGTATCTCATATACACAGTGGGTATCTGTATGCATGACTTGGGCTTTCTGTGATAACCACTGCTGCTGCAGCAGTCTTTGAAGAATCTGGGCTATTAAAATGAATGATGGTGCATGGTTTCCAAAGCGCTGGAAAAGCAGAATCCTGTATTGCTGCAGAATCCTGGAGGCTGCAGGAAGGAATGGTGCTGGTACAGCATACAAGAGCATGGGCAGCTCTGTGCAGCTCCCAGCTGAAGCAGTGCCCTCCCTCAGAGTGCTGTAAGGAACAGAGACACTTCACCTCTTCTCTCCCCCTGCCTCCCCCAGACAGCTCACAGTCCAGATCAAAGCAGTTTGTTGTCACAAACCACACAGACAGGCCTTTGAAGAGTGAAAGGCAAGGATGAGAGGTAGAAGGTGAGAGCACAGCAGGAAAGAATTTGATCAGGCAACTAGAAACAAGTCTGGGAAACAGGATTTAAATTGCATTCAGATTCAGTCTAGTTTGAAAATATGGTGGATGCAGCCTTTTCTCATCACATTTCAGTTTCCTGGAACCAGGCCAACCCACTGGGACTGAGGACTGAAAAAAAAAAAAGGCAAGAATTTTTTGAGTAGAAATAACTTTGAATTACAGAAACCAGGTCTAAATCTCACCCCTCTCCACCCCACAGCTCCCACAGAGTGTGAGTAGTGCTCTAGTTTGTAGCTGTGCTTGGGCTTTAAGCTTTAGACAATAAGTTCAGTCTTACAATTTTGTTCTGGTTTGGGCAAGTCAGCTCAATGTTCAGAGTCCAGCCGAAAAGTTAGCAAGGCTTCACCTTAGCCGTGGTTCCTGTGCCGGGGCATGCCAGGGTTCAGCTGGGGAATATTTGCCTGTCTTCTTACAGGATTTGACACCAGCATCCTACCAATCTGTAAGGATTCCTTAGGCTGGATGTTCAACAAACTTGACATGAACTATGACCTGCTGCTGGATCCCTCGGAGATCAGTGCCATTTATCTGGATAAGTACGAGCCGTGTGTCAAGCCGCTCTTCAACTCCTGCGACTCCTTCAAGGACGGGAAGCTTTCCAACAACGAGTGGTGCTATTGCTTCCAGAAGCCGGGCGGTGAGTTGTGCGATTTGCAATACCAAGAGGAGCTGTTTGGCTCTCCCTGTGTTTCAGGGCCTGCCTGTAGAGATTGTTCATTAGCATGCAGGTGTGTTAAAAAGCCCTTTCCCCAGCACCAGTGTGAAGGGCATTGTGGAGCTATGTTTAATGTCACAGATGAACTTTATTAATATCCCTTCATCATTAAAGCAAACAAAGTAGTAAGTGTCAGTGCACACAGTCTAGAAATAAGCTCTACTGCTGATAGAAAGCTCAAGAATTTACTCTTTTATTAGTACAGAAATTAGCCAATTAGCAAGTCATAAATCAGAGAGCTGGCATGATGTCAGTTTGGTGAAAAGAGAGGTAGAATAGTTTAACAATTAAAATGGCCCCCAAACACTACTCTCAACTACAGTGTGTTGCCTTTTTTTTTTTTTAATTAGTGGAGCTAATGACATAAAGTTGTTTTGCGGTACAGTACCAGCATATGGGCTTCTCTCAGTCCCAGGTGTACAGTAGCCTACATTTCATGTCAGCAGTGAAGCCAGTCATTACAGAGTCTGTCCCATACCATCTGGAAACTGATTCTTATACATTATATTTTAGGTCTTCCTTGCCAGAATGAAATGAATAGAATTCAAAAGCTAAGTAGAGGGAAGAGTCTGCTGGGTAAGTTCGACTACTTGCTATTCATTTACTCAACTAATTAAAGCTTCTGTGATTATTGTAACTTTATATGCAGTAATGGTTTTTCAATTAGAGACTAATGTTTTGAGTCGGGAGTATGCAGCACCGAGTGTAGGCCTGACACTACGAAATTAAACAAATAATGAGATAGCAACACACAGAACAGGTGTCAGCGTGGCAACAGGTTCAGAACTAATTTACAGCTGTCCAGAAATGCAGAGCCTTGTCTGCACAGAGCTTAATACTGCCTTCATCACCTCACAGGTCAGAGTAAGTGCTGGGAGACTGCTTGATACTCAAGGCTCCCATTTTTGAAGGGTGACTGAAGGTGCATAGCCAGTGCATTCATGTTCCCTTCCAGTTATGGTGCAATGCAGGCTTTCCTTGGGGTTCAATTTTGCCTAATCAAATCACTCTTTAAAATATTTTGGTATATTCTGTGTATATGAAAACAGGAATTCATATCATTTCATTTTAGGCAGCCTGCAGGATGCTTCATGCTGTAAGATGTGGTCATGCCTGTCCCTCTCTCTCATACCTGTTGGGAGCCTGAATTGAGTCATTACTTTAGATGGGTATCTAAAATTAGGTTAAATAAATCCCCATCTGGCATTTTCCCAATTAATTGCTAAAAAATGAGGTCGCTAAACCTGAAAAAATTTCAGGTGACTAATTCCCTACCCTAAAATCACCCAGTGATTTGTAGCCTGGCACTTATATGCTGGTGTCTTATTGAAACTTGTGTCCCAGCACGTTTGTGCACACAGAGCCCAAACACTGAGATGCAGCAGGACAGATGAAAGCCCCCGTTTTACAGCAAGCCCTGTGCTTCACCCTTGAGGAGTGTGGCTGACCTCAGCCCCAGCTGTCAGGCCCATCATGGAGAGCATGTCAGGTTCCCACAGCATCACCAGCTGCAGCACAGGGTGTGCACATCAGCTCTGCTGCAGTGCTGCTCAGGTGCCTCTCACATTCCAGGCTGGTGTTCCTCCATGCTCAGCAGAGACCCTGCAAACAGAACTCGGCCAAATCCTGCCATTCCCAGATGCCACTGCCATTTGGACTCAAGGCTCATGTGCCTTGTGAACAATCTCAACCCAGATTCATTGGTTTAAATTAAGAACAAACATTCCCAAAGGCCGTAGGGACTGTAGTTTAGATCCATCATCCTTTCATAGCAAGTTCACATGAAGATTAAGATGTTTCAGAGTTACAGCTCCCGCTGTTCGTAGCTGTGGGAGCAAAGGGAGAATTGATCACTCGGGGTATGTGTGCTCCGTTCAGTAAATATTCTGCATTTGTGTTCAAGGGAATGCTGTGGCAGAGGAAGTCACAGTGTTCCCTGTCTCATGGGCGTCATGATTTTCAAAGCCACCTAAAAGAATAAGAAGCCCAGTTCTTAATAGATAGCTTTGACTATCCCGTATTTACTTTATGCTCTGCTGTTATTTTCTATGTGCAATAAATGTCATCTAGGTTGAAACATAAGTAGTTTATTCTGGTGTGTGGGAAGAATGATGCCTGGGTTGCAGGTAGTTCAACATGCAGGTGGTTGTAGCACGTCACTGGGATCTGATCACAATAGCAGGAGTAAAATGACAAAGTAAAAGCAATACAAATGGTCCCTTAGCACAAATAACTTCTAGTCAACTGTATTAAAAAAAAAAAAATTGAAGAAGAATGAAAGTGGTGAAGCTCAACAAATCAAGGTGTCAGGCACAGGTTGTTCCACAAGCTAGAAAATTATAATATAAAGAGGAACTCTTTGCTTCACCTACCCTGAAAGTCTTCCTGCATAATGACACCTGTCTAGGATTTTAATTTGATATCAGAGCAATTTATACAGCAGAAAACATTGTCTTTTCTCTTCACTGACTGAAAAGTCATTCAAATGGAAGCCCAAATATACACATGACTTGTAGCAATGGTAAAGTTGGAAAAGAGAGATGAATATTTTAAGATAAACTAATCTTTAATTTTTCTCTTTCCTTGTCTGACCCTGACATAGAGAGCACAGCAGAGTCTGGGCAGTAGCATGAAGAATGTTTTTGTTAACTTGTATCCATTGATAAAAATGATGACTTTTGATACTTCCTTCTCTATATATTTTTCAAAACACATGACAGTTGCAACAAAGTACTTCAAAGCCATTGCCATTAGATATGTTAAATTTGGAGGCTTTCAAATGAAGTCTAGCATCCCAGGAGACTGAATTAAAAAGTAAACAGCACTATTCATCTTTTCCTACCAGATTTATCTAGAGTACAATTAACTGCAGAGACTGTACTTTTAGAGTGTACAACTGTGCAGTCTGATAATGCTTCTCCCACATCACTAAAGTAATAAATTTCTGCTCCCGTCACTGTTTTCTCCTGTATCAACCCTGTGGATTCAGCTAATATAATAGCTAATACCAGGAGCTGTGTGCTGGCTAGCACTTAATTCTGTCAGGCTTTTACCTGTGTGCTTCGCTATCTTTAGCATATAATTATTCTCCTCATGTTCTCTAAGGAAGGGGAGTATTACACAGATAAGGAAATGATGCAAAAAAAAAGAGGTATAGGTCTGGGTCCATGAAGAGGATACAGATGCAAGAGTGCTGTTTAAGTTTGTGTGGAATAATTAAATCCTTCCCAGGACAAAGGGAGATGGGGAAGCAAGACTTGGTAGCCTGAGGCAGTTTGGTGGAGAGTGACCAACATTTTGTGGTGTCCGGGCTTGTGGGGAAGCACCGTCTGTGCAAGAACCTGTGGAGAAGAAAGCTCCAGGTGTTCTCTGATGCCAAACCCAGAAAATGGGCTGTCTGGGTGCCATGCTCCAGGACAGCAGAGCTTGTAGCCAGCTTATTTCTGATGAAGACAGGCTGATTTGCGTACAATTTACAGGGAGAATCGTCACATTGTACAACACTTGTTCCCAGTGACTCTCTATCCTCTCCAGATTATCACCTGCACCTGACACATTGGAGAGGACATGCTGTATCTTCCCTCTGATGGCTGGCAGATACTGTGACATTAGTATGCATAGCTAAATATTTAAAGCTCCAGTGTTACATACAAATTGGCACGAATTTCCCACGCAGAAGGAAAAGTACCTTCCACTCTTCACTGTCACCCAAAGTGTGAATCTATTCCACACACAGTTATGTTGGCAGTGAGCCTGGGCCATAATTTATTTTTAAAACTTCTAAAGCTTTTATAGGCAGTGTGGAACATTTTTGTGCCTTACAAGAAACAGTGAAACTATGCAAAAAGACCTGTTTAAAAGAAGGGAAAGGTTGCATTGCCCAAGGAAAAGTGGAAGCATGAGATGGTTTAAAATGCAGAAGCTGTTTTCTGCTCACCCTGTAATGCCCCTGAGGTCCCCCCCTTTGATCCTTCCCTGGAGCCAGATGCTCATCAGATATAAAAGGGCAGCTCTAGTGACATGGGTACAGCTATGCTGATTTACACTAGCTCAAAGTCAGCACCTGAGCACTTTTCCCAAGGTTGTGTATAGTCTGATAAACACCTGGAGTGCTTATCAGAGACAGGACATGAGCATAAACACGAAGAAAATCTTTCCTAATCAATATTGAAATAAAGCTTTGAACACTGAGCATTAACTTAGAAAACCTGCAAAGGCAAATACATACATTTGTTATTAGAACTATTGTCTTATAAATAGTGACAGTGAGTCTCTGATAGTCTTTAGCATGCTTACACTTGTACATGAACATAATGGTGGTACCTGTTAGCAAACCTGCTATAAGATCATGCTCTTTGTTTAAAATTCTCTCACTCATGGATGTGGTCTCCAAAACTGATGTGATATACAAAGATTTCTGCAGATGTTCAAAGATTTCTTTTCTCATCTTCCAGATGCATTAGCAGCACTGAAACATGAGGCAAGATCTGCAGAGCAATGAGTTTGGATATTCAGATTCACTTTGTGTAGCTCTCTGTGTGCATGAGACAGACTGACTTGCATTTTTATGTCTTTTATATAGGAAATCTCATGACATTTGGGCAGCACCTTTTCATTCATTTTTCCTGTGAGAAATGTAGTGGAAGTGGCCCCTTCCACACATGTACTGTCTGAATAGATGTTACACGTGGAACTAGTTAAAAAACTTTACTGAGTCACCAGTAAATCACTGGTATCTTTGACAAAGGAGAAAAACACTTTCTCAAAAATCATTTGAGACAAGAAATTTGGGGGCAAGGGTGTGTTTATGCCATGTTTCAAATTGAAGCAATTGACAAAGAAGAGAAAAATGAATGCACTGACCTCCAGTGGGAATAAAGCTAACTCATCTCGAAGGACAAGAGGGCTTTTCACATTGAAGTACATTTGCTGTATCTGCTGAAAATGGTGGGAACAATAACACAGGTTTCTCCTGAGAGTTTCCCTCTCTGCAGAAGCCAGAATGAACCACAGTCTACAAGGCTGAACTATATTGGTTTTATTGTGAGACAAATCTTGGGCTTCAAATCCAAAGACTTACTGAGTCAAATCCTGTTGTCCCTCTCTGTAAAGCCTGTGCATTATTTCTTCTTTTATACATGGGAACTCTCAATAAGTCAGGGGATGTGCCTGAGATCAGTATGAATAGTAAGCAGATGGCAGATACCTTCCAGGGATAATTACAGTGTTGTGGAAGGATTCATATGATAAACACTGAAGGAGTGCAAATGGAAGGGAAATGCAGAACTAATGAAGTTGGGGTAATAATCCAGTTGGGAAAAAAAGTTTAAAACCAGGAGTTAAATCTGAAAAGGCTCTGTGGGACTATCAGTCATTCAGAGACAGACTGAACCTCTCTCTAGGAGTGTATGACACCCTCCTCTGTGTGCTGGATACAAACAAACATTTATATACTGTGACCAGGGTGTCTGAAAAGAATTAACCAGATATAATTTCTTCCCCCTTTTAGGCACCTTTTAATCCTTTTAATCACACGTATTTCCTTGCCAATGTTGTGAAGATCTTCATGTATATGAGTGCTGAGTTCATAATACCCTGTGTATGTGTTTGCTCCTGCAGAGGATTGCCTTACTGAGCACACCTTATATTTTAATCCAGGTGCTTTCATCCCCCGGTGCAATGAAGAAGGTTATTACAAAGCCACGCAGTGCCATGGCAGCACGGGGCAGTGCTGGTGTGTTGATAAGTACGGGAATGAGATAGCTGGCTCCAGAAAGCAAGGGACAGTCAGCTGTGGTGAGTAATGAGGTGCTTCCTCAGACAACGAGGGAATTAACACTGCTGTAAGCCCTGTCACTGCTGTACCACCGACTATAATAACAAAAGGGACAACAGGGAAACATGAGTACCACAGTTCAAAGTGCGCCTCTGTTTTCCTATTCAGACTATAAATGGGGCCTTCCTTGGTCCCTTGGACAGCAGGGGTGCAGCACAAGTTAGCAGGCAATAACCACTGTTAAGATATTTTTGCTACCAGCCTGGAAAGTGCAGTTAGTGATATTAACATTAAGGGTCTAGGGTTGCTCTACGTGGTTATTAAATATATTGTTCTGTATACTCTGGAATGCACATCTACTGGGACTTCCTGAATAATGCTTTTCCAGACAAGGGAAGACCTAAATGTGTAAAATTGTATACATTAGCAACCAAGCCAAATAAAATTGCTGACAGGACAATATTATGTAGGTAAGTGAAATCAGCAGTTAGCTGTTGTGCCTAGACATGGGAGATTTCACCTACAATCCTTTGGAGTGCTTCAGAGATGGTTGTGAGTGCAGCTTTCTTTTTTGAGAACGAACAAAGACCTAGAGGGTCCAAAATGCCCAGAATCACATCACAGGTCTCAGGCTCCATAGCTGCATTTCCAGAGTGAGGTTTATGCACTCAAATAAAATCAATTTTTGGAATACTTTTAGCCTGGTTTACAGAGCCATGAAGGAATTAAAGTATTTACAAGGGAATAATGATTTTCTGGCCTGCATGCACGTGATCTGGAACTTTCCAGTCATGTGTCTAGGAGGAGGACAATGCATAGGGGGCGTTTCATGCAAGAAAATTTTTCAGAGTCGATTGATATATATTTATCCCAGTTCAGAATGAAAATTGAAATTTAAAGGTTGTTTCATGAATAGCTGAACCACTGAATTTTAAAAATAACATTGCAAATGACAGTGGCTTGCATGACAAGGGTAATGATTAATGTGGAATTTGGTGTTCTGTGAGGAAATGACCTTTCCTGCTCACCTGTTTCAGAAGAAGAGCAAGAAACCTCAGGGGATTTTGGCAGTGGTGGATCTGTTGTATTGTTGGATGATTTGGAAGAGGAACCTGAAGCAACAAAAAAAGACAAAGAAGGGAAACTGAAGATTCGTGTAAGAGCAGCTAATGAAGATGATGAAGATGAAGATGATGATAAGGATGATGAAATTGGCTATATATGGTAGTGCCCATCATAATGAGGACTCATGTTTTGCACAATATTGCAACTCACATCGTATCTCTGCAATTGTATCTGAGAGTACCTGGCACAAATATTCCCTCTCTACTGAGTTTAATTTTGTATAGTCAATTTAATTGGATGACAACTTTTTTTCCAGCAAGGACTGCTTGGAATACAGCTTCTGTTCAGTTGCTTTGGGGGATTTTTGTTCTGTCCACAGGGGCAATGAGTTTTGTTTTAAAACCATTCCGTGTCTTAATCCTCACTTGCATCACTTATGAAATCCATCCTGTGAAAGAATCCTGGAAGGGGCTCGACAAACCAATGCAAAGGCTTAGAAGCCCCTCTCATGTCAGAGAATTCGTTTCGTAAATTGTTACCTGGATCACATCAGAAACAGTTTTTTCTTTCATGAAGAAGGAAAAGTAGGTGCCTCATTTTCTAGTCCATATTTATAATGTCCCAGTAAAGAGTAAGTCTCTTTGGACAGTGGCTGCCCAGTACCAGGGGTTTAATCCAGAAGGAAACCCACTGGCAGGACTTTCTCTTCCTTACGTTCTCTGAGAATGAGTTCAACAGCCTTAGTCCAGCTCACACTGAAGGCAGAATTCCCACTAGGGCACAGGGCACAGATCAGCTCTCTCTTTATTGGATAAAGGAACATGGCCTTGATCTTAAGAGATGCTGAGAACCTGCAGCTATCATGGACCAAGCCCTACAGGCAGGGGACAGAGTCCATCTGCCTTTCAGAGTGTTTAAGGGGAGAGTATTTTGTGAATTTTTAGCACCATAACCACCTCCAGAGCTGTTCCTCAGCTTCTGTGTGAGCTCGTTTGCACTGGGAGGGTCACTAACAATACACAGGCAGCCTCTGCTTCCAGCTCACACACCACAGATCTGTCTGTTCTCCATTTAGCAACCCCTCCTTCCAAAGTTACAATGCTGTCAAAGACATGAACTCTCGAAAGTAACTGTCATTTCTTTACTGTAAAGAGGCCTGTTTAAAAAAGCAGCTTTAGGTGGGGATATTTCAAAAGCAGAACCCCTTGGCTCAGTGTGACATGCTGCACACTTGTAATACACACTCCTAAAAAAGAATAGTATTAAAATCCAATCTGTGATTCCCTCAATACCTCCCATATATTCAGAGCTCTTGTATCAGAGCATATTGACATTAAATTATTTGCAGTGTCCTTTCCCATGGCAGTTCTCAGATGCAATGATGTGCTGTGGTGACCTTTTATTATTTTTGCTGTTTTCTGAAGCAGTAAAGAGGAACCTTAACCCCACTCTTGCATTAGGATGCAGGTGTAAGTATTTTAGCAGTGCCTGTTGGCCAGTGAGTCATTTTGCAGAATGAAAAACGTGTTTCTTATAACAAAAAGTAATTAGATTTTTTTTATTGAGTTAGTGGTGGATATAGAGGTGGAGACAGCATCGAGTCACACCATGGTTTACTACATAGTCACTTGAAAGCTGGAAAATACCACACAGGTTGGCAGAAGTCAGTTTTTTAGGTACATTGGCCTGAGGGTGTTGGCTCTCAGCCCTCTCCAAAGCCAGTGCCCACCTGGCAGCCCTCTGGGTAGGACCTCTGCTTTCAGACGTGATCAGAAGTGGAATTCCTTTCAGGTACCATGTGCTTCAGGGGCTCTCCTGTTTTCTCCTCTTTCATTTCCTATTTATCCAGATCAATGACCTGAGAACAAAGAGCAAGCCTGCATAATCATTATTAATGCAGAAGGATGTGCAAAACCATGAGGAATTCGTTGTTTCACGCCCCTGCATCCTCCCAAAAGTCTGCCATTGCAGTCATTTGCAAAAGGCCTCCAGTCTGCCCTGCCTCAAATAAATCCCTTTGGTTTTCCTGTAGCTTTAGAAAAATATATTTAATAACCATTGTCCATGAGCTGCACAGCACACAGACACACACACATACACACTTCTTCTATTTGCTTCACAGAAATCCTGCCAACTTGCAGGAGGAGCAGATAATCGAGCATTTCTGTCTCCTCAAATATGATTTTGTGAGAAGCAATTGAACACCATCAGTAGGTTCCTTCTTACACATCCTGTCTAGTTTTCCTCTGGTACTTTCTTAATTAACCCCACACTCTGTGGGTCTGGCTCTGCTGTCCTGTGCAGGACCTGCCTGAGGCACAGAGCTGTCATTTCCTTCTGACATAAATCTGAGCTCCACAATCAGCAGATTATGCTTATCCTCCTGACTGGGCTCATTGTCCACACAGAGCTAGGGGGTTTTTGGCAGTCCTGTGTCCCTCCACAATGGCTTATCCTGGACTATGCCTTACGTCAAAGGTCACAGAGCAAATCCCTTCTCCTCCCCAGCACCTTCCCAGGGTAAAGCCTGTCAATCCAAGCCCTTGCAGGCAGTACCAGGTCTGAGGCTGCAGGAGGCTGTGTCACATGTAAACACGCAAGATGGTTAAAATAAAGCTGTTAAATAAGCCTTTAAAAGTGAATGTGAACATCTTTCAGTTTACATGCACAGACATGGCAGCACCACCCATTGGTGGTCTCCTGGCTGTGATCTTTCACTTGCAATGCTTCCAAATCAGAGCTGGAAGGGTTTGTGTCTAACTATAAACCAGTTGCTGTCTCCCAGACTCATCAGCTCAAACATGGGGTGGGTCCCAGTGCAACATCTCCTTGCCCACCACAGCCTGGCAAGAGGGCAGGTGCCTTGGCTGGCTCGGGTGGCCTCTGGTAGCACATCTCCCTGCACCCAGAAACACACAAATACACACAACTGTTCTAAGCCTGCTGGCCTGGATTCAGGCAGACCCCCTCTCCAGGTGACCGTTCAGTCACCTGTTTGACGTGTGCCAGTGTTCTTCTGACTCGGAGCCAGCATGGGAAATGTGCCATTTTATGGACTGTGGCAGCTGGGCAGGACTGCAGGGCAGCAGTGCCCCACCCCAGGGGTCCCAGCCTGGCAGGAGCAGGGCACACAAGGCTGTTGTGCTTGGAAGGGCGGCTCAGACTCTGGATTGCTTTGAGAGTGGGTTCCCCGGTCCTGCAAAGCTGTTTAGCAAAGCCCTTTTGTGATCCACTGGCATCCTCCCGTGGTGGGGGATCTGCAGCCTCTATATATACATGTGTATATCTCTGTGTGTCTGTATATATACATTTATGCACAAATATGGGTGTGCATATACATGTGTGTGTCCAGTTTGGGGAGACGCATTAAGAAAATCTTCTATTTAACGAAATAATAGTGATAAAGAAACCAGCAATCCTTCCAAGAACCAGTGCTCTTCCAGATCGAGCCCCTTCCATTCATCATGCTTTGTAAAGGATTTAATTTGCTTCCAACTTAATTTAATTCAATTCCTTTCTTTTTCTCTTTATCTTTCTTTTTCCTTTTATTTTTTTTTACAAAGCAGGACTTACTTCCCATCTGAATCGTCATTGACCTTCCAAACATTTTCTCATTGTGAAAAATGGAATCTGAGTTGTCCCATTCTTTTAGAGACACAAACCAAATGGAATCAGAGTTGTCCCATTCATGTAGAGACACAAACCAATTTTTAGTCTCATTTTCTTTTCGTATTACAGACTATGAGATACTGTTAGGCTTTGCTTTGTGTTTCTTTTAACTACTGTAGTTGAATCAAAATGTTGAGTTCAGATTTCAGCACAGCTGGGTTTTTTGGGTCATTACTGTCCTTTGCTGTGAACACAAAGAATCCTCTTCATTTTCTTTGCCTTTTTTTTAAGCTGTTCTTTACTATTATTTTAAACCATTTGAAGTGTTTATTTAATATTTATTCTACAGTTTATATTGAAAATGTAAAGTTTATATTTAAAACAACACTGTTTGTTAGTGAATGCTTCTCTTTGCCTCTCCAGCCTAGTCTGTTAGTCTCAGTGTACATTTCTGGCATGGGAATATTTTGATATTAGGAGTTTTGTAGCCTTTTCTCCCTCAAGCAGCAACTGACGTAGATCTAAGGTCAGCACTTGACCCAGACCACCAGGTCGCTCAAGCTTCGCTTCCTCCATTTGTTGGCTTCTCTCGCAGTCCCTCCTGTATCCCATCCTTTCATCCACAGACTTCTTTGTACAGTTACTATACATCAAAAAGCCCTTTCTACAGTAGGTGGGTTTTGGTCTTTTTATACTTTTCTCAATGCTGTTGATGTCTGTTACTGTTCAATGTGTAGGTCTGTAAGGAGAGATCCAAATATTACGTGTTTCAGTTCGATGTCCCTACTGTAGATGGATGTAGACTATCATAGTAAGTAGAACTGCATAGTAAATTCTGAATGCTTTTTCCATAAGGAGTTAAGTGGAATGTGAGCATTTTGCTACCTTTGGTTAACTGTAAATGCTTAACTGTAGTCTGAAATAGTTGCATTTTTGTCTGTCTCAATAAATTTTAATTTGTCTGCGACTCCTTATTGCCTGTCCTGAATTTTATTAAACTTAGGGGATCAAAAATACTGCACTACCTTGAGTCAGCATTTAATCACACATGGAAATGGATGCTCCTTTATATTTGCATCATAACTTATACCCCTGTTCAATGCCAGCTGTAATCTGTGGAGTTAATGTAAGGTCTCCAGAAATTTCTATTTTAGAAGCAGAAATGAAACCAAACTGAATGCAATAACTGTACCAAAATCAGAACTCTTCAAATTATATTAAAATTGATTTTTAAGGAACTAGCAAGGGCAGAGGGGGAAGCTTTCATTTCTGTTTCCTCCCCAGATTGCAAATTGTCATGTTTTTCTGTGTCTTCTGAAGGTACCCAGGGCAAGTCCACAAACACAGCCACACTCTGCAGTGGCCCTTATCTACATGATAAATGAAGGCAAAATTGTATTAAGTACAATTGGTGGGAAGCCATCCTCATTTAGAAATACCCAGGTTTGTGTCTCTATAATTAAATTAGGTCTTCTCTTTAATATTATTAACTAATTTAAACAGCCAGCACTATTGCAGTGCTAACTACAGAGTTAAAAATGTTATTTCATCACCTTTTCTCTGTATGTCGAATATTAAAAGTACCGGGTGAAAACAGGAAACCTATTTGCAGGCATTTGCACAATTATCATCTCATCAGGTATGCATAGAGAATGTATCTGTCCATACGCCATTGGCTGAGTTGGGTCATCAAGGGTCAGCACGTGCCTGGAATTTCGATTCAATTGCCTGCATTCGTTAGTTTATTTTTACTGTGGGTACCACACATCACTTTACATTGCCTTACCTGGCTCTGAGAACAACTGGGTTTTCCCTTTCCCAAACCACTCTGAGACTCTTTGAAGTGTTTGATCTTCTGTGCTGAAGTGTCTCAGCTGTTCCAGATGTCAGAGGCTCTGTGTGGCACTGAGCACTGGGAGCAAAGCAAAAGAAATCCGGAGCTTAAAGGTGTGTGAGTTGCAAATGAGATTTTAGTTGTCAGAAAGGGTTGATGATTGGAGCTCGTTTTTTGGTTTTGTTTTTTTTTTTAATATTCCTTCTAGTTTTCGAATTGCAGGCACCTTGCAAGCTTTGTTTCGTGTTACACATGCATAGCTATACACACACACCCTTGTAATTGCAAATGTGTGTACAAATAGATATATAACATATGCATGTGCATATATATCTATGTCTTTAGGCCCCCCTGGGAGTGGGATTTTGAGATACCCACTTCTGGGAATTCCTTCATGCCTCATATAAGGTTCAGCTTGTGTTTTATGACCCATACTTTGCTATTCCCCCCTGTAACAACTGGTACTGGGCTTAATGCTGTACTTTGGTTTCATACATTAAAATACTCATAGTAGATTATTATATCCCACCTGTCATGTCCTGATAAGATGCATAGGTTTATATTTAGCTTTTCCATGACTCTGTCCTCCATTTTCAGAGGAAAATCTTAGACTAATTTCCATGAATTCCCTGCCAGGAGGTACAGCTTTTGCTTCCCTGCTAATACTAAAGAGTGTCTGTGGCTGAAATGTTGCTCCAGTGATAGTAAAAGGTTGTTTGGAGTTTAAGGTAAAATGTTAGGAGGGACAGCTCTTACCTGGAGGATAGTGCAGTCCATCCATACCCAAAAGTTCTACTTCGCATCCTCAGTAAAATCTGCCAGGCTGGGCAATACTGGGGGGTCAAACCTCTGCATGGAAAGGAGCACTCAGGACAAAGTTACAAAAATGGCCCTTTTTTTCACTGTTTTCCAAGATATAAATATTTTCGTTATATTACTAATATTATTTTGCAAATGAATATACTTCTTAATTTGTTCTGTGAAACCTCTGATGTGAGATGCAGACATACACTTACACACACACCTCCTCTCTCTCTCTCTCTCTCTCACTCTCACTCACTCTTTTATATCCTCTCTTACAAAATTTTCTTCTGAGCTCCCCAGCAGCTATAAAACAGCAGCATTACAGCCTTCACTGATGATTAGTTTCATTTTTTCCTTAAATACTGACAGTCAAAGGGTGAGATATTAAAAAAGAAAAATCATGTCACAACAGCTTTGCACACTGTACAGCTTTGTGAATAGATTAAAAAAGAGGCAGAGAGCTATTAATAAGCTTTTGACTTTCTGAACACTCCCACTTTTGGAATGAGACCAGCTCTTTTCAAGGGGGTGAGGAGGCAGAGTGAAGAGATGGTTTCATATAGTCTTGGAAAGAGAAAGAAAACTGAAACCAACAGATTTAGGCGAGCTGTGAATGAGCTGAGCATGGACAGAGAAGTCCTATCCACATCTTCCAGGACTGAACCTAGTTTTTTTCCAGTGGAGAATTCCCAGTGTCTGGCGCAGCTTGGGGTCAGACCATGAAAACCCAGAAACTGCAGAGGCAGGTTCCTGCTACAGGCTGGGCAGTATCCAGTAACTGCTTGAACTGAATCCCTGAAAACAGGGGTTAAACCACACAGTGGCAGTCTGGGAGGAAGGGAAGAGCGAGGCCAGAAGCAAATTCTGATGTTGCAGCAGTCTGTCAGCCCAGCAATGAAGGAGAGGTATGTAAAGGCTCTGATGTGAGCATTCAGTGGCTCTGCAGTCACCGTCCCAGCTGTAGCTGTGCAAGAAACCCCTCTGACAGCAGCCTTAGAAAGAAATACAGCCTCTGGCAGGCACTGTTCTTGAGTATCAGCTTCTTCCATGTATCGCTATAAATTCCTGAAAATCCACGCTAAAGGCTTGGGCAGAGAGAGAGTTTGTAAAGAAAACTTTAAATGCAGGGTCTTTGCCAGGTAGTAACTGCCTTTTCTCATCTGTAGTTACTCAATAAAAATCATTGCTGGAGCATGACTCTACTTCCATTCCCAGCCAATACATTTGCAGTCTGGCCCTTGAACATGAGAAAATCGACCCCAGAGCATATTGCTAAAGGAAAGGTCCATAAGCACAGTGGTTTAAGCTTTGGAAACACATTACCTCTACAATTATTTGCAGGATTTGAGAGACTTTCAGGTTTGACACTGATTTTTCTGTATTGAATATCACAGATCTGGTTAATGCAAATTATTCAAGTAAGAGTCAGTGTGAGTAGAAGCCTCGACACAGTTTTGCTCCATCACAGATGATGTATCAATTTGTCACAACTGGCAAAGAATTGACCCAAATACCTATTAGCCTAAAGTAAAATTAAATAAAACAGAGACTGCAACAAGATGTAGGTTTTCACAGATTAATGCAGGCTATTGAAATACTTGGGGTTACAAGGGACTGTTACAGAAGATCAATATCCACATTGCTTTTGGTACAGGTCACGTAGGAATCCAACACCTGCAGTGAGCTTTGGTGGTTGTTAGAGACCCTAAAGCTGCAGCTCAGCCCTGCAGCCCTCCTGGTACGGCGAGAGGAGCTGAGAGGCACAGAAACAATAAACCCATCTGCTCAACGCCTCCCTTGTCCTGTACAGCACCAGCCAGCTTGGAAAGGTGGGCACTGAGCAATTACACTGAAGGAATTACCACAGATTTGTTTTGGCAGGCAGGAGAGCCCAATTTGGCCCAGCTGGCTGTAGTGGTGGAGACAAACATCAGGCTGGTTGTTAAACTACCCAAAATAGCTCCACTATCCTCTCAGAGCAGGGCTGTCATCCCATCTGGTCTCCAGCCCAGTTTCCATCCTCTCTTGGAATCAATCTCTCCAACTGATTCTTCTGTAGGCTTTGGGGTTTTTTTTATTTTTTTTTTCTTTTGTCCCCAAGCCTGTGTGTTAATTAAGTCTCAACAAAGAGCTTTATCATTGTAGAACATGATACCGGATCGCTCTTCTGTTTTACATAATTGATTAATTAATTACCTTGCTAATTGAGTCTCATGAAATCCTCTTATACTGGAGCAAGGGTATGTCCCAAACCATTGCTTGTAGGGCTGCATTAAAATCAGGGTATTTTGGCTGCTCCATCTCCCCCAGACTCTGCGGTGCAAGTCACAGCAGAGCGTTAACCCAGCAGGGCTCCTGGGCACTTGTAGAGATGCAGAATTACTGGGTGAGCCTTGCTTTCTCCTGTACCCAAAATTTCAAACCTTCTGCCCATTTTTCCTTTCCACAGCCCCTGCAGCAGCTCTTTGCATGTATGAACTCCAGGGCTGCCACTCTCTTGCTTGCTCCATCAGCCCCCACTCACATAGCACCAAGTGCTACGGCCCCACAGCCAAATTCAGTGACATTTTCTACCACTTTTGGAGAAGGGTAAGTGCCAGCGTGGCTGTAAAGGAGAGTGGCAAGGCCTCTCCTCCCCTCCACCACCTGAAAACTGCACCATGAGCTCTTCTCAAAGTCACTGCCTTTGACAGGCTGTGACCTACATCTTTTCTTGAGAGCCATCAGAGCTGAAATAAGGCATAACGTGATGGATTCTCTGCTATTAAATGGAAATGGACTTTCCATGGAAATAACCACTGACAATACTTTGCATTTTAATACAATTTCTTATTACCCCTAGACATAGAGCATGATACATTTTTACCACGTGGTATTGTATGCAAGCCAGCAGCAAGGTTGAGGTTGCAATCTTTGCCTTAAACGCTGCTCCTGAGGGTGCTTTCCAAACGAGCTTCAGTCTGAGAGAGCAGCAAATACTTTCCTTCAAATCTGTCCACTAACAAAGTTTTCATTCCAGTCCTAATCCACTTGCATTTAACAAGACATAAACCCACAGCAACTGGGGCTGTTCAGCCTGGAGAAGGCTGTGGGGAGAACTTCGAGCCTCTTCCAGTACCTAAAAGGGCTCCAAGAGAGCTGGAGAGAGACTTGGACAAGGGCCTGGAGTGACAGGACAAGGGGGAATGGCTTCAAACTAAGAGAGGGCAGGATTGGATTGGGTGTTGGAAGTAAATTCTTCCCTGTGAGGGTGGTAGGACACTGGCACGGGGTGCCCAGAGAAGCTGTGGCTGCCCCATCCCTGGAAGTGCTCAAGGTCAGGTTGGACACTGGGGCTTGGAGCAACCTGAGATAGTGGGAGGTGTCCCGGCCCATGGCAGGGGTGGAACTGAATGGTCTTTAAGGTCCCTTCCCGCCCAAACCATTCTGTGCTTCTATGATTCACCAAACATTCAGGGATTTAGGGCACCCACAGTGGGCAGGTGAGCAGGAACCTCCCTGCTGTGCTCTGGGCAATGAGTTAGACACGTCTTGAGACAAAGCAACCATGTTCTGAAACAGCAAATGAAGGTCTGTGATCCCTCACCTTCATTTTCAGAAGTCAAGAGTCAGCCAGGAGCCCAGGGTCTAAATCCACCAGCCCTCATCCACCCCAAATCTCTTCGGTCCATCCTCAGTGCAGATCTCTGGCTGCTTTATGCTCTCAGCAGCACTGGCTGAGCTCATTCCTAATGCAGGCTGCATTCCCACTCATGCTGAAGGGTCTTGGCATGGTCTGGTCTTGATGATAATTTAATCCCCAGGATCTGGAAAGGATTTAGGACCTGGAAACAGAGATGGGATAAAATCCTCCATGGTGGACAAAAAACAGCCTCAATACGTGCATCTGCAGAAGAGGCTGGGAACAGTGAGTGTTTATTTCTGAATAGCACAAGGATTCCTGAGACAGAGGGGGGAGGAACAAAGTGCAGTCAATCAAGAGACGAGTTAGCCTTCAAAAGTGCTTTCTAAATGGCTAAATCAGGAAGGAAAAATGCCATCCCTTTTTTTTTAATCTGTCTGTATCTGTGTGAGAAAGGCTGGGGGCATCACTCCTGCCAGGATTATTTGTATGTTGAGGTGGAGGAAGGAAGGGGGCTGGTATCATGTCTTACTTCCACACTGCTGGTGGAGGTTTTGAGTAATGAATCCAGGGGCTAGTCCATTGTGTCTGCCATTTCAAAGAGCCCTGATAACCTCGTGTCTTCTTGTTTTCTTCTTAAGGCTTTTGCAGGTTTGCTAACACAAGTTTTCCCTGAAGAAGGATCACATTCCAGGCCTGAAATGCTCTGATTATTTACAGTTTGTCACACTGTAATTTATATGTATTGATTGTGACTTTTATTTACATGTGTTCATTACTTTCTTGTTTTAGTCATTTATCCTGCATGTCCCCACCCTGCTTTTTCAATTATTTCCCATACTCACAGTTTATCAACTATATTGCCAAGATGCATTTAGAGAGAATAATTTGTTTCTGATGCATGATTTTTTGACAGCATGATTTGTTTTCATCTTTGCATTGAATCTTAAGATAACAGTGATTCTAGGGCAGAGAATACAAAGTTGTGAAGCTTTTTCTCTGAAGAGTTGAACTCCTTACATATGCAACATGCACATTGCATCAGCAGCATTTGCTGACTCGCTCATCAGCTCCACATTGGTTCAGCTCCTGGTGCAGTTTCCCTCCTCCCAGGGCAGTGTTAGAAAGTCTTAGAACTTTTATGTGCTCCCTTAGTGCTTCTGCCCTACCAGCCAGCGTTTCTGGGTCACTTTGGAGGCTGCTAAAGCACCTGCAGTGGGCTGGCAGGGTTGCTGAGACTTGCTGGCCCTGGCAGATCTCAGACGTGGTGTTTGCTCCCTTCAGAGCTCTCTTTAATGACAAGGATGACAGGCTCTGCCTGCCCATCACTGAGGCTGCCTGGGAAGCAAATGGATCTTCTGGCAAAGTGCTGTCATGATGAGGCTCTGTGCTCAGGTGGGCTCTAAATGCACTCCCTTCAGCTTCAGCCTTGTTAGTCCCATCGCTTATTAACAGCAGTGAGGGGTTTTCCTGCTGTCTGGCCTTTGCTTTCAGAGCTGTACAGGCTGGCAAGGATTGGCTCTTCAAGGGTTAGAGCCAAAAAGCACAGACCCTCCCAGCATCCTGCAAGGAGCTCATCCAACGTGCTTTCCTCCCTAGGACTCGCTACCTGCCTTTATCCCTTTACTGAGGCAGCCTGGCCTCTCCTACAATGGTACCTCTCCAAAAAGTTGAAGCAATGACAAACATATTTGCTGGTATTTGCTCTCTAAGTGGTCTCTATCCCAGGGCCAGAGCTTGGCAAGTGCAGGTCAGCTGCCACCCCTGCCTGTGTAAGCCACCACAGTGCTTTAACACAGCCATGGCTTTGTACAGCTCCTTAGGACAGCTCAGTGCAGGAGACGTGCTGGAAAACACTTTGGCAGTGTTGATCCATCACTTTGCCTTCTCTCCATGCTCATTAGCTGCCAGACATGAGCCAGGCTGAGCTCTGGCTCTCTAGCACAAGGTGTCTCATTGTTCCAGCATCTCCCAGGAAATACCCAGAAATATTCAGCTTAAATTTACCACTCTGCAGCTCCAAGCAGTGACAACATTAACCATGCTCCCAGTTTTGGTCTCATCCCATGACCAGAGGAGGATGAGGGAAGAAGAAAGGACTGCTTTGGGTGAGAGGCTCCTTTTCAGAGCCATGGCACATCAGGAAGGGAGCAGGGAGTCTGCTGGACGTGGCACAGTGTGCACAGCAGTGCCAGCTCGGCAGTGACTCAGACTCAGATGAAATCTCTTCACTCTTGTGTTCTGAGGCCCAATATTCCACAGGAATTCATCTGTGGTTTCAGTGCCACAGCCCCAGACCCATTTTCCTACATGGTTTCTGTCACTGAACCCATACTGCTTCAGAATGCTTTGCTCCCTTGATCCAATTTATTCTGCCCAGGTTGCAGGGGAGGATTGATGGTAACAAGGTCTAAAGCAGCCGTGTCTTGACAGCTCATTGCTGAAAGCAAATCGGGCTCCTTCTCAGCAAAGCCCCAAATAACTGGGCAGTGCTGTACCAGTAACCAGAGTTGTTGCATTTATCTCCAGGCTGATTTTGAAAAAAGCCATCTAGAAGAGCCCTGAAAGGGCTGGGGAGGGCACGGGGGCTGTGGAGTGGAGAGACCATAGGTGTTCATTGAGCCATTTTTTCTGTCTGGGATAGGTGAAGGTTGCAGGGTGGGTGTGGTGCCCTCACAGAAGTGGCTGAGAACATTGTCTTTAAAGGTCTGAAAGGTCAAATCTGCCCCCACTGTTTTCACATCCTTCATGGCATCCTTCATTTCCCTCCTTTTCCTCTCTGCCTTGCTGCCTGCAAAGCCCTTCCCAAGTGTCTCCATCCCTGGGCACAGGACAGACAGCCCCCAAACATCCCTTGTCAGCCCAGAAACTTGGGCTGAGCTGGACCTTCTGAGTGTGCAGCTCCGAAAGACACAGACCTGTCTTGCAAGATGTATTTCAAAACTAAAACATTTTGGTTTTTCTAACCTGAATGCTGCATTCATGGCTTGTCAAACCCATTTTAGTGAGCAATTCATTTCTGAAGGTTGAAACTGTCTTTCAAAAAATGTATTTAAGTAAATATTTAGAGAAGATAAGAGGTAGTAAGAATACAACTCTGAAAGTATTTATGTACAGAAATCAAAGCTTTTCACACGGAATTCAATAAACTAGTTTTATAGAGCTCTGAATTTGGAGTTTGTTATACAAAATTGGGAGGCAGAAGCAAATTTTGTAGGATTTTATATCAGTGTGTAACAAAGAGCAAGAGCGTAATCACTTTTCAGAGAAAAAAGCTGTATATGTCTTACAGCTTCATATAATAAAATTCCAAGCGGGACATCAGATGAGATGTTTAATTTCCAGATTGAGTATATTAAAAAAAGGTCATTTCATAAAAGAAATTACATAAAAGAAATGTATTCATTGGCCAGGGCTGTAAATCAGTGCAGCTCCACTGAAAGCATCTAATTTAAGGAGAGGGATAGGAGGAGGACCTGACATCTATTTTTTCGAATCAGAAGGAATCACAAGAGCTTCACTGTCATCCCACAGTGCTTATGAAAGGCACTTTGAACCTTTGGTCTTTTTAGGGTTTGAGTAAAACAAGTATTTTTAAAGGCAGAACTACCACATGACAGATGCCTGCAGTTCCCAAGCGAGTGGTGCGGGTTATGTCTGTGTGGGATTTGGGGGATGTCTCTGGGATGCAAACACAACAAGCCCCACCTTCCAGCATCCTTAGGACTCTCTCGCACCCTGTCTGCTTTCCTTGAGATTGGTGAAAAACCAGCTAAACCAAGAGCATTTCTATTCTGGCAGGGAATCAGCCAGGACCAGCTCCGGCCCCGCACATCCCAGGCTGACACGGAGCAGGACAAAGGAGCTCACTGGACATGGGAGTGCTCAGGCTGTAAATGCACCACTGCATTTCATCTCCAGCTCTGCAAACGATTCCTTTATCTCAGCCATGTCCTGTTGGGGGTTTTACAGCTATTCCCACCCCCCTCAACTTTCTGCACAGCAAACTCCTGCTTTTCACCTTCAGTCTGACTTTGTAATCCATGGTTGGTTTCAAATCAGCCTTTCAGCATGGTAATGAATGGATTAACTTTCTGCTTTCTGATGAGTAATAGGAAAAATGTTTCTGAATTACCAAAAAATAATTGGAATTAAAATTGTAAATGGTTTCTACAAGGGAAGTTTTTGTAATTAGTTGAATCTGTGTGATGGAAGCTATTATAAATAACAAAAAAATGTGTTTACCTAATCACTGGGAAAGTGCACATTAGCTCTCTAATTAGAAGTCCCTCATGGCTCTACTACAAACTTTGGACACAAAATAATTTGTTTCATGCTTCCTTTAGCAGGCAAAGGAAACTCCATCAGTTCCGTTTGTGCATGTCCAGTACTGTGAAGGTGGCTGGAACTGAATTGCCAAATTCCCCGATTTTCTCAGCAGGTCCCTGTGACTGCCCAGAACCTTGTCCTGAGCCCAGCCCGCAGACTCCAAGAGCAAAATCAGTCTGTGCCATTCCAGTGCCAGTCCAGTGCAGAACTTGGGTACTACTGGAGGGACAGGGGAAGTTATAAGCAGGTTCGAGCACACCTGAGTGCAGAGGGATGGGATGGAGCAAAACCATGGCTGCTCTGGGCACTCTGCTGGGGGCTTGTGCTCCAGAATAAATTCCATTTTCTGTTCTCAGGAGCTGAGTTGGATTCTGCTCTAAGTTGTCTGGCAAATTGCTCTCGTCACAGAGTGGAGACTTCTCATTGTCTCTCCTTCCACACAGAATGAGGCTACCACAGGCAGAAAGGGGCTTTCCTTCTAGACACACCTTCTCCTTCAACACACACGCTCTGTTCTCCCAGAGAAGTCTGGGTAACAAACTTAGTATCTGGTGATTAAGTTGCACTAGAACGGGTATCATTTAATAAATTTGACCCATTTTGTGAATAGCAAATGCAGGTTTATCCTTGTCAGCTAAATAGCTGTTTGAACCTGCTGTGTTAAACTGAGCAGAAATGAAGATTTTATTATGGTCGCAGAGATAAATTCATAATGTGAGTGTTGGGTTTTTTTCAGGATCCAGTTTGCGTGATGAAAATTCACTTAAATGACTGAAAACAGGAAACACTATTTACCAAATGAAAATACCTTCTACCATTTAAAAATATATGACCTATTTTATCTACTTTAGAAAATCTCTTTCCTAGATACATTTGCCACAGCATCAAATTCTGCAAAGGGAGTTCTGCTGCATTTCATAGAGAGCCCGGCAATTAAAGTTGCTGCTCTGCTGTGATTACCATCCCACCACAGCACAAACATCGCCGCACTTGGAGGCAACCAAACAGAAAAGTGCTAATGTCCTTTCCTTCAGTATCACCTGGTGGGTAGGCAAGCAGAGGAAGCGTGTGACTGATGATGACTTCGATTTTCCAGGATCTCAGAATCAATTGAAATATTTATGGTTTTGAGATGAAAAGAGAGAAAATACATAGTTTTGGAAATTAAGGTATTAGATGTTGCTTATCTAAGGCTCACAGGTACTAGCAGCCCCCATGGTAATGCAGCTGCTTTCCTGGCCTCCATTTGCTCCTTAACCTGCTCCCCAACACACATATCCATGTTGGGACACAGCTCCAGGCTCCTTCCCATGCCCCATGCAGAGCTATTTTGGATGTGGAAGCAGAGTGAACCAGCACGAATGCCATCAGCACTGGGAAAACTGCGTGGCTCTGCCCATACAGGACATGGAAATACAGAATCCTCATTCAGTGACACAAGGAACAGCCCAGGAGATCCTGCTGCAGGCACATCCAAACCAAGACCAGAGGCTTTACTGAGCAGGAGATGGTCCCACGACCCTGCACCATGAGTGATGTTCCTTCAGAAAGGTACCCCACCATCAGCCTGGAACGAGAGCTTGCTAATACAGAACCTCCTCTTGCTGTTAACTGGTGCATGTTTTAGAATGGCAATGTGAGGAATGGAATCATGCAATAGTTTGGGTTGGAAGAAACCCTTTATGGTCATCTAGTCCAAAGCCCCTGCAAAGAGCAGGAACATCTCCAACTAGAACAGGTTGCTCAGGGCCCCATCCAACCTGGCCTTGGATCTTTGGTTTCTTTGAAAATGTGCACAGTGATACAAATTGTAAGCCTGGATGGTAAATACCCATTTTTTTGTCCTGTTTTACTAATGCTGATGGATGTGGGCAGTAACTGCCCATTAGTTGCCAACAACTGAGGATGTAGGTCTGTTGCATGCAAAATACACTTCGCAAGTCTGGGAAGAGGTGTAGGTGCCTCAAATTACTGAAAATCTGAATAAGTTGCTCAGGCTCTTACCTCGACATAGGAGGCAAATACCATGAAATCAATTTCTGTGCCCAATTTACTCTCAGTGACACCTGCACACATTTTAAAGGGTAATTTGTCATTTTGCTCCCCTTGTCACATTATTTCAGGTCATGGGACCATCAAGTCAAAAACTTGAGTTTGACCCTCTGCTCCATAATCCAGAAATGGAAGTCAAAACACCTTTTTTTTAATCCCCTCAGAAGAGAAGACACAAGTAATAAATAAAAGTAGATAGAGTGGGTAAATCACTCCTGTTTTCTGTCACCTTGGGCCTACTCTATTGTAAGCAACTCTTTTATTATCCCACAGCCCATGATGGGAAAAGACCATTTCATGCCCAGGGAAAGTGTGACGTGCCTCATGGCCAGTGGGTGATGGGAGGTGAGCATGAACTCTCTGGGTAATTTATCCACCTCCTTGTTTACACACAGCTGCAGCTCAAACAGCAGCAGCAGTAAACGGGTATGGGAGAGAGTGACAGGATGATATTTGGTGATATACTGAGCAATTTGGATGTAGGAAGCATAAAAAGAAAGGAGTAAGATAGTACTAAATGCAGTCCCCATGAGACAAAATGATGGAGGCAAACCAGTAAAAAATATATATGCATAAACCAAATAAACCCATGACACAAGTGGAGGCAGAAAAGAGGGGCAGAACAGAGCAGGCCTTGGCCAGAGAAAGAGACAGAACGTGGAGAGCAGAGGAGGATGAAGGGCACAAAAGATAAAGCAGGGGATGAGCCCACATAACCTTCATGAGGGTGGGCGCTGAGCACCAGGGTGCTGGTTCTGGGGTGATTTCCTGTGTTTCCATCCTGCATGGGGGGAGGATGGGGAAGACGGAGTTTTGTGGAGCAAAAATGCAGCCCAGCCATTGCCCAGCTGCAGCCAGAGAAGCCTTATTTATCTATCCCAAACACAGCATTTGCATTGTTCCACACCTGAAAGGCAGTTTGTATGTGCCAGTTTGGTCGCTCCCCCAAGCCCAGAGCATTCTGGCATGTGGGAACCTCTTGCCAGAAACCCATCCCAGATGCTGTGACCCTTCCAGCCAGGGCTTGTGCCTGCAAGGTCCCTGTCACCCTCACAGGAGGTCACCCATCAGCCAGTGGCAAACAGTGACCAAGATGCTCAGCAAGGAGAGATCTGAAAACCATGTTGTGTTCCAGCAAGGGCTTTAAAAAAATACATCAGTGCTTGTGAATCACATTTTATATCTAGATAAATTTACACATATAAAATTGCTGTTATTCATCAGTGAACTCCTTTAATAATCAATTGCTAATTAAGTTCCGCTGCCCTACCAGATCTAAAGCAAATCCCTTTCTGAGACACTAGAAGTGCAGCCAATAGCATTTATTGATTATGCTTGTCACAGGCACTGGAGAGGGAAAGGGGCCTTTTTTTCCTGCCCCTTCTGAAGCTGTGTGCCGGCAGGGTCTGGAAAACAGAAATCAGAATTACCAGAATAATTTGTTATTACCTAAGTCCTTTTGACTCTGGATGTAAACACATTTTCTACAGGAATAAATGTACCAGGAAATGCCTGGTACCTACCCTGACCAAGAGAGAGGTGGAAAGAAATCTGTGCAGTGCTTGTAAACACAGAAAAGCTGGCTCCCTTTCAGCGGCTCTTGAACTTTTGCTGGAGCAGCTGCCCCAGTGAAATACATTGTACAATGGTGGCTTTTCCCAGAAGAGATTTGTCCCTAAAACCCTTGGTTTTGCAAGTTCTCCCGGTGTGGCTTTCCCAAGCCTGACCAAGGTCTGCCTGGGGCCTCAGCCTGCAGCCAAACCTAAGTGAACTTTCTGTTGAGACCTGCTCTGTCTCACTGGGCTGCTACTTGCCATTTACATATTGAAACCATAAATTCCTTCACTAACAAGAAACAATGCTCCTTACCTATATTTTTTAAATTATAAATCTTACACTTAGAGCAATTTAAAACTGATTTACAGTTGCTTTCTCACTGCCATCAATCAGAGATGCATTTCAATTCCACAGTGCTCTGGGGACTTGGTAGGTTAGAAAAAGCAAATAGGAAAATAGAATGAATATTTTATTTTTGTTATTCATTGCAATAGCCTGAAAGCAGACCATGAAATCTGCTAAAAGTAATAGGAACTGGCTGCCCTTTTAATATGCCCTTTTTTAAGGTGTCTATTAGGAATCCAGAATACAGCTCAATATTCATTACAGCAGCATGCCTCAAGTTTTTTTATTTAAGCCTAAATTTCTTGTGTGTCAGACTTTATGTTCTTTCTTGCTGATATTTTACTGTGGTTCAAACCTCCTTTGATACTGGAGACGGTGTGAACATGGATGTAAGTCTGAGCATGTGAGAGAGGGAGCATCCACCCAAAACCTCACCTGAATCTCTCAGTGTTGTACCTTTGTGCCTTTTTCTGTTGATCTGAGGCCACCCAACACCCCAACAAGTGCCCAGAAACATTGGGCATAAACCACAGTTTTCAGCCAACATCTTATTTTTGACATTTTCCTCAAACGAGCCTTTTTTTGCTCTACATGTTTTCTTTCCGAAGCCCAGCTGTGCAAAACCATTACAACCATCACTGCTGCTCCAGGCAAGCCTTTTTTTTTTTTTTTTTTTTTTTTTTTTTTTTAAAAAGGGGGGTGTTT
>VZTE01000756.1:310267-347016 GCA_013397775.1 Eulacestoma nigropectus
TGGCTTTATTTCTACAGAAGAGGGTGATTACTGACAGAAGTTCTCTCATTCTTCCTGAAAATCAACCCAAGTTTCCTATTGCCTCTGGGGATGAGCATCCCAGCTTGGGAGCCTGTCATCTGATAAGGACAGAAAGAAGAATCTGGTACTTAGAACATGGGAAGAACACCTTAGTCAGTGTTTAATCCTGTACTGCAAAGGCAACATGAGATCATTGGCTCATACATGATGTAAAATCTCACATATCTTCTCCAGTTTTTACAAGTGAAAAAAAAAATACACTCAGTGTCTTAGCTGGTTTTCAGTGTATCCTTGTATTGAATTGTTTTTCTTTCATGAAACTAGAGAATGAGCTGCCTCGTAATGTGACTGTGTGGGATCTCTCACCAGAATGGCTGTGTTGGTCAGTAACAGGGAGACACTGAGATGTGTGGTAGCTGAGATAAATCAAGGCTTCCTTAAATCCTGATCAAAAAATGATAGACTGGGAAGAGATTTATCTTTAGTGCCAGGAACAGGTCCCAGCCAACTCCACCAAGAGCTGGTGGGTGCTGAAATCACCTTCCTGAGGGTGTGGGAATCCAGAACCCCTGAGAAAGCAAAATAACAGGAATGAACTCAAACCATCCCAGGATGGGATCTTCTCATTCTCAGGATGGACCCAGACCTGAAGGGGCCTTTGGGCCCAAACCCAGGCTGACATCTGAGCAGCGTCCCAGACAGCAAGGGCAGAAATGCCTCCAGCCTTTCCATGGAGGGGACACCCCGATGTCCTCAGTGGTGGGGCAGAGGTGCCAGGGAGACATCTGAGCTAAGGGCTGCAGGTCCTTCTCTCACACCAACCACACCCATGGCCCTCACTCTGCCTACTGCAGGCAACCCAGATAAAAGCCAAAGCAGGAATGTCTCATTTCACCTAACACCGGGAAAAAAGGCAAATTAGCTAACTTGAGCAACAATTAGGAAGCAGAACATTTCCCTGGGCATTGCTACAGAAGCTGATCATCCCTCAGAGCAGAAGCCATAATAGCTTTTGAGTCATTATAAGCACTGCACATTCAAGCAACAGTGATTTGCACCGAAAATAATCTCAGGAAGGCAGGGAAAACAGCATTTATGTAAATAAACTAACCTCAGTGTTTGGATACATTTGTATTGCACATGGGTGTTGTTTTTCTACATCTGAGGAACCTCATATCAGAGAAAGAAAATAAGAACAAAAAGGATTAAAGAGCTTCAAGAATTTTAATATTTCACTTTCATTTTGTGGACACTATTTTCCACAATCTGATACTAGATGGAAATAGTTGCAGCCAAATTCAATTCTGTGTTTACCAATGCAATTCCATGTTGATATCCAACAGTCACATTTACTCAAACCCAATGAAAACTGCATGTCAATCAAAATGTCTGTATCAGAACCAGAGCTGGGAATATTTTACAAAAAGCTCTGAGAAATTGCCACTCAAAAAAAAGGTGAAGGTGATTGAAGTTGTTACTGCTGTGAGACCCTGACACCGTCTACAGCCCCCTGTACTCCTGCAGCTGTTTAAAACAAAGCAGTTTTTTATTTAAAAAGGAAGTAAATTAAGAAGGAAATTTTTTTTAAAATAAGGGCTACTGAGAGAAATAGCACAGACATGCAGCTCTGCAGGGCAGAGAGCTCAGACAGCTCACCTAACTGCACTTTGTAAGACACCAACAAAACATGCAGTTCCAGATTAAATTAATGCAGCCCAGTTTAAAAGTTTGTTTGTTTAAGTCAACCAGAGAACTATTTTCAGTTGAACTCCTAGTCCCTAAGGGGTTTTGCTCTGTTTTTCTTTGTTTTTACATTCATTTTAGTTAAACTCTTCCAGCTTTGTCTACAGGAAGAGTATCTGAATTTAAAAAAAACCTTTGCTGGGAACAAACAAAACCATCCCATGATGCCAATTGTACCAACTAAAAGCTGGATTCCTCATGTAGTGGTATCCTCTGTGGTATCTCTCTTCTCTCACTGCTGGAAAAACAACTCAGCAATCTACATCTTTACCAGTAAAGATGGAAACGCACTCCTTCTGGAGAGTTGTCCCTGTGCGTCTACCCAAGGCAGCCCCAGCAGGACATTTTCAGGCAGGTGGATTTATCAGGAGTGCACACCCCATACGTCTTCGCTGCCCAGTCTCACAGCTCCAGCACCACTCACCTCTGAGAGCTTTGGCACAAATTAAGGTGTCCAGGCAAGCTTGTTTCACAGCGTTGGGAGTCCTTGATCGAGGCAGGAAAAACCAGTGCCAAGCGAGGCCAAGGCCTCACACAACTCTTGCTTAATGTCCCTCATGCCACAGGGTTCCTGATGGATGAACCTGCAGCTGCTGCAGCCTTTACTCCAGAGATACTCTGCCAACTCAAAGGTCACCAACACACTGGCCCCATGCCCTGGGCTTCACCAGAGAGGGACCATAACCCTTCAGTGCTTGGATGAAGCACAAAGTGCTCCAGCTCTGAGGAAAAGCCACAGAGGTGGTTTCTCGCTGTAAAGCATCTCCAGGAGGTGGCATGTGCTGGCCGGGACGTGCCAGTGGGTTGCTGGAATGATTGGCAACATCCCACAGGGAGGATTTCAAAGGCCTCAGCAGTCTGGGGGAGAATAAAGCAATGCATCAGAAGTGAAAAAAAATACCCAACTGAAGTAAAGGTGTGCTGGGCATTCCCCTTCTCCTGCATGTCTCCTTTGAAGCATTGCAGACACTGGTAAGATCAGAGCCCGAGCACACGGAGCCATGGAGCACATGAAGCACTGCTCGGCAGCACAGCAGCACTCCTCTGCCTCAACCCCTGCTCTGGGGTCTCTGAACATTGCTTTGGCACTTTGCTGAGCCAACAGCCTGAGAGCTTTGGCTCTGACACAGGACAGGCAGTGACACCATCAAACCCAGCACCACACCCAGCCCGGCCCTGCACTGCACAGAGATGTCAGAGGGCTCAGCAAGCACCAGGAGACACATCCCAGCTGCCTTCAGCTGCCAAGGTGCTGCAAACCTGGACTCCTCTCATGCTATGGAAGCCACAAAGTCCCTTGTGAAAGTGATATCACCACACACCACAAGGATATTCTTACATTTGCCGTGCAAACAGGGGGAGGACACACGCCACAGCTGTCCTGAAGGGCTGAGGAGAGCCCTGCAGATTCCTGCAGAGGACCAACACAGAAATGCAATTCTGCAGCCACAGCCATCCTCCAGACCTGTCTAGACTGTAGAGTGCTCTGCTCACAAGTGGGAGCAGACGAAAAGCCACAATTGCAGTCAATGTGCTTCTACCCCACCAGGCACGGGGCTCACTCTTGCCAGTCTATTGTTTTGCTACGTATCATTTTCTGTCAGATGGGGCTTGCAAATCTGAGACAACTCTATTTTATAAAGTAAATTGAGTTCTCGCCTATCTACATAATAAATATTAAAACATCATCATCGTAATTTTAGGCTGGGAATGTTTATGTAAAAACATCATGCAGATGTGGTGAAAGGCTAATAAAGTGATGCTAATTATCTAATCAATCTTTCTTAACCTTTGTCTTAAACACTACATAGTGCTCATGCTAAGCTTAGATTCACTTTTCAGGGTCTAAATAATGTTGTAATCATAGCTGTAATGTGTGGGTTCATTGGAAACTTCTCTTTAGATGTAACATTGTCAGTTTACACTGAAATCTGTCTATAAGCCATCTGTTGTAGAAACCAGTCATTATCAATTTCATCAATCTGTTCCCAAATATTGCAGATGCCAGCCACTAGGAACCATCTGTTAGAGTCAAAAAAAGTAACAATTCAATAAGCAGACTATTTGGAGAGGAGGTGGGGAAATATGCTGCAATACTTGGCCCAAAAGGCAAACTTACTAATTGTTGCAGTTTTACTACTGACCTGTAACTCCTTTTGGAGCGATGCCGAGCTCATTGATTAGCCATCAGTGGGAGGGAGGTTTCCAGCAGACAGTAATAACCATCAGCAGTGATGGGAGAGGAGAACTGACACCCACTCCTGCTGTAACATATTGTCCGACAGTGCCCAGGCTGGTGCTGGCAGTGACTTTCCCGAAGTCACCAGCATAATTTGAGCAGCTTTGACTGATTACCTGTAGCTGTAGTTTAAATAAAGACAGCCTGCATAAACAGGCTGAGATTTTGTGTTCTCATGGGTTTGTACAGTCTAAGAAATAAGGCAAATTCCACATCTCTTTCTCAAATGACCGGCCCTCACTGCGGTGCTCACAACTGCTGGGACCCTCTGAATGCCCCAAAATCAAACCTCTTGAGCCCTCCTGTGACCTGACCAGACAAGCAGCTCCTGCAGAGGCAAAGCTTCTTTACAAATCACTAGAAGAGTTCCCAAAGCCATGCTGGGCATCCAGCTGGAGCTGGGGGTGTCAGGGCCCATGGCAGGGCCAGGACCGGGTCTTCTCAGAAGTGGTAAGAATAGAAGCGATAAAAGCCATGGTTAGGTCAAAAAGCTTTTAATCCTTCATTTTATCATTTATACATCTGTAAGCTTGCACATTAACCATCCAACAAAAACTTAGATAAAAACCATCTTCATAGTGGCCATTTGGCTATCACCAACTTGTTTGGGCTTTGTGTAGCCACCACCTCCACTATGTGGGCTTGTTCTTAAGATGCCTCTGCTGAGGCCTGAAAGCCCAGGGTGCAGAATCACGAGAGCTAGAAAGTTTTGTGCAAAGAGAAGCACAGGCTGAAAAGAAAGAAAATCCAAGGTACAGCAGACATGCTGACCCTGAAGTGCTGGCCAGAACTTGTCTCCCTTGCTAACAATTATGTTTTCCTCTCGCTTTCCTTGTCCACAGAACAGACTGATTTGACAAGTACCTGGCAGATAAGCATGTAATGCTGGAATAATAAAGCACAGAAACTCTGTGTTAATGAACTACCCTTGCAGCAAGAGCAAAAAAACCATTTGTTTTCAGACACAGCTTTCTCAAGAAAGAAAAATCCCAGTTCAGCTTCAGTTTGTAGGAGGATGTGCATTCAGAAAGTGTTTCCATTTGCAGTTTCTAATGGGCACTTTTATTTGGGTCAGATGTATAATTGTTTAAGGAGTTGTTCTCTGGGAAAGCTGCTTTGTCCATACAGTCAGCCTTGGGACTCTTTCACCTCGGCAATTTGGGTTAAATCCTTATCAGTCTCAATCTCATTTAGAAACAAAAAACCAAGACATTTCCTTCAGCCAGAATAGACAGTATCTGCAAAACTACCCTGCCAGCTAATCACCATCTCCAGGCCTTGCAATTCCTTAAATATATTCTGTGGACACTCTGTATCACAAGATCACATAGAACTCCCCTTGCAATGGTTCCAGTTCAGGAAAGCACCCATCATCTTACTAATGCTAATAAGATCTAATGCTTCTTCTCATGCCGATATATTCATATGCACATGTCTGTATATAAATATATATAAATGTGCAGGTCCAAAGCAAGGGTATTTCCTGGAGAAAGGAGCATGGAGGTAGGCCAAGACGAAAAAGGGAGTGGATTCTTAGGTTAGAGCTCCTACAGCTCTAAGTTCATTCATCAATGCTGTTGGGGGATGAAGAAGGGCAAATATTCTCTGAGGACATAAGTGTTGGAGTAGGCAGGCAGGAGACAGCGGGAGAAGCTGATATTTGTAAAAATTTGATAGGAATTGATATAGCTGAGCCCTTTGCTGGTGGAATGAATTGGGAAAAATTAAAAGCTCAATATTCATATGCTGTGAGGAGAAAGCCAGACCTGTGTGGGATTATTACAAATGGATTTGGCTGTGCTTAGGGTTTTCAATTGGGTGTTTATAATAAAGGGTAGCTAAACTCTCTTATTCACAGCTGAACATCAGCATGCAGGCCTGCAAGGATAACTGACCTTTTTGAATGTTAATTATCTTTAAAAGGCCTGTTTGCCCAGAATTGTCTGAACCAGCTGTAACCAGCCAACAGGGTCACTGAGGAGAAATGATGGATGTCATGAAGAGTCATTTGATATCCATTAGAGGGGAGGAAAGTCATTAAAATATATTGGGCCCAGGGACCTTATGAAACAAAGAGAAGGTAATTACTTTAGGCTCAGATTTACCTGCCTGGACTAATCAATAAAAAGACAACCTAAAAAAAAGAGGGGAAGTAGAAAGAACACATTTTGACGTGTCTGAGAGGAGCATCTGTCACCAGGGCAGAAGAAAAGGTCAAGGCCTGCCCAAGTGCTGCTCGTCCAACTGCGCCCAGCGAGGGGACAGGGGCTTCAGTGAACAGCAGGGGCCAAAATACACCTTTTTAGAAGCATCATGGGTCAGAACAACTGTATCAGCACCCCCTCAGCCCAGCCCTGGATTTGGGTGGTGTATTACTGTGGGACTGTCACTTAAGAGATGCTCAGGTTGCATTAACTAAGTTGACAAAGGTTCCTAATTAGGTGCCCTCCTTCTGCTGTCACTGTGTATGGGTATCAGCTGCCCTCACAGGGGCTGAGCTGGGGGCAGCAGAGCATTTCTGAAGCTTAAAACACATCTTCAGTGGCTCAGCAGCTATGTGAAAGCAACCAAGCTGATTTTTCAGTGTGGCAGTAAAGATTAACTTTGCAAAAATTCCCTGGATTATGCATCATCTTCTGGGACTCTCCATGGCCAGATGCTCAAGGCAGCAGGACTCAAGCCCTCACAAAAGTTTGCTGGCTTTTTAACACCCTGGTGGGCACCAAGCTCTTTGAAAAACCTGATCCCACCTAATCCCTTTTAAAGTGTAACACCAATTTACTTCTCCACCAGGATATGTGCAAATTAACTGAGCTATGGAAGATGAGCAGGAAGGCTTAAGGAGAGAATCGCCATGGGCACCTTGTACCCCAGAAGTGATGCTATCCTGCCTTCACCACCATCAGTGGGCATTTCAGCACATTTTTATCCAAAAGCAAAGTTGCTGACTTTATTCACCATGCAAATCACTCAGGTTTTTGCAAAACGAAATATCCTCCCAGCCTCTTCACAGAACTCCATGTATCTTCCAAAATGAGACATGCTAAAACCCACTAGTTAATTTTGTACCATTACTCACTCTAATTAAAATCTTTGTCAAGGGAATCTATTGCCTTTTTTCTATTTCCTGCTCTGATGTTGCAGTCCTTGACATTACACTGCAGTCTATAAAGACACAGAATATTAATGCCTCCCATTCTAGAAAAAATATATTGAGTCTGCTCTACTATTTTGACCTTTTCAGTACATTGTATTTTGATTAACTGGCCAGCTTGCTTCTGCCCCACAGGTTTCCAAGGCTATAGAGGGACAAAGAGCTGGAAAAGCTACCAAATCACATTTCTAATCACCGGGAAGGTTAAAGGGGTGTGATCAAACACCGCATCTCACAGACTGGCTGAGGCACAACCACACATGTAGAGGAGAATGCTGGAAACCAGAACCAAATGGCCCCACTGTAATCACAAGCACCTTTTCCATCTTGCAATTCTGAATTTCTTTCTCTCTACAGCCTCTGCAAGCACTGTCTTTCCCGAGAGCCAATTAATTCAAGTCACAAATATCTGCCCTGAATTCTTGCAGGTAATTAGCACCACAGGTTATCAACAGGAAGCTGGTACCCACAGGCACTTCAGATAATTGTGTTTCAATATTGGCACATTTCTGCTTACCACAAAAGGTCACTTCAGTTTCCCTTCTCTATTTTCTACCTCTCTTTTACTAAATGAATGAAAAATCATTATCATTATTTCGAATACTCTAAACAGTTGGCAAAGGCTTTGGGCATTACCGGACAGACATGAGTGACATGGACACTTCAGGTGGTTGCAAAATTGTTATTTTCTAATCCTCAGCTTCAGATGTAGCCCTTTCCAGCATACCAGTGAATGAGGAAAAAAAAAAAAACAAGTCTAGTTAAATATTCATGCTCCTGAATTAATTTCAAAGAAAAGCAATGGAAAGAATACATAATTGTAATGTAGCACAGCTATTGGTCACCTTAACCAGCACCTGCAATTTAGGTAAAGCTGTGTTTAGTACTGCACAAATTTGGAGGACTTTTTACCTGTTATAATAAATTTTAAAGGGTAACCATTCATTTAATTATATGATGGATAACTTCCACGGACTAAGTATTATACAAGAAGGACTATGTAATTACTTTGTAAATATAGGATTCTATCTGTCCTTGAAACAAGAAAACAAATTAAATCAGCCTTGCGAAATTGTACTACCCACTCACAGTGAGAGTAATTCTGTTGCAAAAATAAATTACAAATCATCATCTTCTGTACAGAATGGTCACAGCAAAAGGACAGCTGGGATGGTTTTGTGGCAGGGCCAGACAATGTCAAGGCAAGGCTGTATCAAGTGTTAAATTTCTGTAACAACAAAATCTTCCCTGCAAGAAGAATTTGAGAGCATGCAATAATTTTGTAGTTGCCTTGGACTGCTGAATAAACCATGTGTTGGAAAAGAAGTCAGCAGTTGTGCCCTGTTAAGTGGAAGTTTTGAATCACAAGCATCACTGCTGGAAGTGAAGAGGGTAAGCCATGGCACTACAGCAAGTGAAAGCCAAATTGGCCCCTGCACAGGGGAGTTTGCACACACACCCCTGTCACACCGGGCTGTGAGGTACCAAAATTAATCAAACCAATCTCACAAATTTGCTTTCTGAATTACTGAAGGCGTGATCTCATATGAAGTGCATGAACAACAGGAGTGCTCCAAGTTGCTTTGAGTTACTCCCTTTCTATCATCACTGCATTATTGCGCTTAAGAGTTTTTTATCGTATCATTAAAGTTAATGAAATTTTATAGACACAGAACTGGTGGGTGGTATAACAGGGAACATTAAAATCATACTCTCATTTCAATCCCTCACAAAACCAGAAAGCCAACCACTTAACTACTAAAGACTGCAGACAGCTTGCATAAAGAGACATTGTGGCCCTTAATAAAAACGAAAAGGGAAAAAAAAGTGACACTATCTCAGCAAAAGAAAGTGTAGCCATAGTGCAATTCCCAGTAGCCTTCAGGAAATCAATACCCACTTCATATGGTAGAAAACTTTTCCTTTAACCTTTATTCAACTACAGCAGTACAATAGATCCTGGGTGAGGTGCCAGTGACCTTCCCCAGTGGCACAGACCCAGCCTGAGCAGACCCGGTGCAAAGCTGCCACCGCGAGTGTCCTCAGGGCACATCACATCCAACAACAGGAGACCATGAAAAAGGGTAAAAGCTTCTTGCTTACAGCCACCCGAGAAACTCACAGTCTGCCTAAGAAATCAACAGACCACTCAAACCAAACAGATTTTTTTCTTTCCTTCCCCTCCCCCCAAACATGCTGTTCTAAGGGTCATGGGAAGTTTTATGCATGTTCACCTCCCACTGTGAAAAGCAGCCAGGCACCTTCTTTCTAAAGGAATGAAGCAAAATATCAGGACAGAAGGTCACCTTAGCTCACCTATTTTGAATAAAGATTGTTTTGTTAAACCAAATTCTTTTTATTTTTAATGGGGCCATTGGGTCATTGAAGCTTTTATTCACAAAACATAAATGATTCTCACTGCAGTCAGCTGCCAAAGTAGAGTGAGCATCATTCCCAACCTGACTCACACCCAAAACCTTTGGCAGGAATCCTGCAAAGCAATGCCATCTGCACCTCTTTGTGGTTCACACCTCTGCTGCACCCTGGATAAAAGAACAAGAAATCATTTGCTCCTCTAACATAAGATTTCCAGTAGCCGATCCAGGGAACACACCTCCTCAGCTTAAATTCAGTTAAAACTCTGCTGTCCAAATGTGAGAGTCATTGTTTAAATGTTACTCTTCAAATTTCAACCTACTGATTTCAAACTTCATAATCTCACATAGTTCATAGTCTCCTACGACCCTTGATGTGATGATGATCTCACACACAACATGCACACCCACACAGGCAATGAGCACCCAGATCTGCAGCTTCCTGTAAAAAGTGGAGTCAAACAACACCACTCTGCTCTGGACCCCCATCCCATCATGGATTTTTCCCAGTTACAGAGAGGGTGCTGCACTCCGTTCACACAGACATGTCCAGTGCGTGGCACAATATGTCTGTCCACGTGCCTGAGAACTTCATTTTGGTTTGGTTTTTATCTGGTAATGCCTATTTGCTGTGCTTTTCCTTCCAGCCCCAAGCATCTTCAGGATGCTATTGCACACACGTGCAGAGGTCTGCTAAAGATGCTCAGGTGACAGAGATGTGTGTCTGCACACTGTTACATGATTTTCTGTTGCCTACACCTGGACAAGCAGGGGTTTGGGTGTGGGTTTGATTTCCTTCTGCCTCCTGAAATGTGTCTAGATGGATGTGCTGGTGATGGTTGCCTTAGAAACAAGCAGAACTTACCTTGCCTGGCCAGGGCAGAGTCTCTCATGCTGCCAGGAGCAGAGAAGAAGCAAGGCAGGTACAAATGTTCTCACTGAAAAGTGAAAAGTTTTTCTGCTGTGAACACAGCAGTAACTCCACCATGGAGTGACAACACCAGGAGCCCAGCACCCATCAGCCCCTTCCAGGGCCAGGAGATGCAACATCAAACTGCTGCCAGCCAGGGTCTGACCATCTCAGGAGGAGCCTTGTCTCTCTCCGGGCAGAGGGGAGGTGGGTTTCCACTAAGAACATTTTATTGTATTAAACAATTTTCCCTCCATTTTTTTGTGTAAATACAAATGATACGTAACAGCTACAGATCACTATCTCGATGTTTGTATGAAGTGATCTGCATATGCAAAGGCTGCTGCTATGATCATCTGTATTTTAATTACCAGCACAGTTCTGCTAATTTCAAGCTCTAGTAGAAACACACAAAAATCAATGTTTGATAAATGGGAAGAGGCTTCGATGGGTCAAGGAGGATTATTTCTGCACTTTTAAAAACTGTACAAGCGAAGTAAACAAAGATGTTAGAAGCTATTTAAAGAAACACATTTAACAATATCCCTTTAAACAGGTTTAAAATTTACATATATTTATGCTGAAACTTTCCCAGGATATTTGAAATCATATTCATTTTTTGGGGGGGGAGAGGGAGAGTGGAGCAGGAAGAGGTAAGAAAATATACAAATATTTGAAAGCCAGCTTTAGAATATATTTAAGTCCTTTTCAAATGCAGTCTAAAGGTCTGCAGTCTGTGCAACCATCGCCTTCAGTGCCATTTTTGTCAGTTCAGTGCAGTATTCAAAATCCATTTAATGCCATGAAAAGGAGCAGCCTTTTTCATGAATTCTGATTTATTTAATATTGAATCCAAGTCTAACATGGCACAGAAGCAGCAAAAAATTGTGCTCAAAGCAACAACCAAACTTCCTTTCCACTTTGACAGGTGAACAAGCAGTTATTACATCTCTGCAGAGCCCCTTGCAGACTCGTGTAGCTGAGTTTCCCTATTAAGAAATGCAATTTCACTTGGGTGCTGCAACAGCAAAATGTGGCATGTCAGGTCACGGCTAACAATGGAGACACGAATGTGAACACAGATATAACTAACTTTCTCATTTTTTCTAAGTGCAGCAGTAATAAAAATGGAAATCAAGTCCAAAGCTAGAGCTGCTGCCAAGGCCTGGCCAGCACTGAGTGATGCCAGTGGCCACGGCCCATGTGGGCACCATGCCCACCCCTGCCCGAGCCCAGCACGGCCCCGAGGAGCTGGGCAGTGGCAGTAACTGAGCATCCTCCCTCCAGCACCAGACACGCAGAGCCTTGCCCAGCCCCTCTGGTTTGTGAAGGGCCAGGGGCACGACCAGAGCACACTATTTTCAGGGGAGCAGGGCAGCAGCTACAGCTTTTTCTGCCAACTTGAACAGCAGCTCTTCAGAATAATGAAATTGTTTAAGTTGGAAAAGACTTTTAAGACTAAGATCTTTCAAGATTACCAAGTTCATAAAACCAGCTCCACAAAGTCCACCAGCTTCTGAACCCAAGACCAGCCAGTCCATGGGCTGGCAGCTCAGCAGCAACCCAAGGTGCAACAAAACAGCAGCTAAGGGATGACAAAGCTTAGTAAGTGACAGAGCTCCCTCCCCTGCAGGAGAAAACTTGTCCCGTGATGAAGAGAAAAGGCTGATTGATTTATCTTGATATCCTGTGCTCTTTAATGAAACCACAGAATGAATACCAGCTAGGGTAGGGATATCAAATAAAGCAATGATTGGATCTATGAAACAAGCAACCAAATATATTATGCTGAGCTCCAAAATTAAGATGCCAACAACAGACAATTACTTATCCTGGCTTTTCTCTGGGTGTGAATTAAGAAGAGTTAACTTTACCAATGACATTAGTTGCTTGAAATGGTGAGGATGACTAATGTCTTGTAAGTAAATGAATTTTACATCTAATTATGAATGTGTTTTGCTAGTTTTTGACCAGGATCAAGTCCCCTCTACCTTAGTACACAAGGACAAATCCCCAGACCAAGTCGGGCAGCAAAGTCAGCTGTAACTCTGACCCAGAGTATTTGCACTACATTTTTCCTGTATGGATATCCTTAACAAATAAGGCTGGCAAAGGGATTCCAATACGAAAACAATAAAAAGGTCCCTGTGGTGGCTTGGCAAATGCTTGTTTGAAATAGTTGATATTGGCAGCATTTGTGCCAGCTCTGTATTTTCTCTCCTCGGGTGTTCATTTAACTGTGGTATAATCCAATAGCCCTGCAAATGTGCTCCCCCAGCTCCTAAGGCCAGCCCAGAACGAGCAGCCCCCAGAGCAGAGGCTGTGCCTCTGCCAGCACCCACCAGACCACAGCTCCTGTTCCCAGCTGAACCCACCACACAGCCACCATAGTGTGAACTCAGTTTGCTGATGAGTTAGGGACACACACAGAGAAAAAGGATTCATTTCTCAGGGAAAGGAGCTACTAGAAAGTGTTTGCTCTGCTCAGTTCCGCAGGGCAGAGAGAACAGGGTTACGTGCGTAGGAGGGCTGCACCTGAGGAGCGGTGCCTGGGGCCAGTCCTGCCTGTCCCATCGGTGCAGAGGTGCCTCCACCAGCACTTCCTGCGTGTCCCACTGCCCTGCTCAGCCACGCGGTCTGAGCTTAGCCCCACAAAGCAGCTCTGACCTACTCAGGGCTGAGACTGGTGTTTAAAATAAGAGCAGCTGTGCAAGGAAAGTACCAATCAAGCTGCACTCGCTGGACAAATTCAGGTCCTGAGGCTACAGCCTACTTAATGTGATAGGGTTGTGATTTGTGAAGCCTTTTCTCAAACGACATTTTTCCTGCTGAGATCAAAGTCCCATGCCAGGCAGGGAAGGGAAGTGATACAGCAATTGCTGACTGTCAGCTCCCCTGCATCCCCTCCTGCAGAGGACACCAAGTTGCAACCCCCATTTAAAAATGCTCATCTCACTTCCCTCTTCCACTAAAGGCAGCTACAGACACTGTTCCTGCAACAGTGCCATAAGCACACCCTGTTGCTGAGGGCATGGGGCAGGCAGAGCAAAATGGAAAAAATACATTAATATTAATAATTATGATAATAAAAATAATAATAATAGTAATTTAAAGGATGGTTGAGAAGTAGTTATTTGAGTTTCTACAGAGCCAGCTTGAAAAATAGGCCGAGGACTGAGAAGAAGACTGCATCATTTTCTTTCCTCAAGGTTATATTCCTCTCTATTTTATCCACCACCATTGTAATTCTGTATCTAAACCTAATAAATTTCCCACAGAAGCCCTATTCATTCTAAAACCTATGACTGCTGATTCAGGGAACTGTCATGTTTTTCCATGCCAGCATCAGTTCACACTGTACTAAAAAAAGCAAGATAAGGACTAGAAAATAAAAGGCAACATTGTGCCAAAAGAAAGAGGCAACTTAGAGGGAGTTGTCAGTCTTATTTCGCTGATCATCAGTCTCTGCAATAGGCTCTGTGACCAAATAATGAAATGCAGGCTGGAAGAAGCATGATTTCATAAGAAATCTGATCTCTCTTACACTGAAATATAGAGCTGAATGTGGGGTGTAGCTGTATCTGTGCTGTACTGCCCAGGCTGAGCAGCCACACAAATGTGGGTGTTGGGGGTGGTAAGAACACAGTAGGCAACCCTACACTGCCCCAAGGACCACGGTAAACATTCCCACGAGCAATGTGACACTTGCAGACCAGAAAAAGGGGGCTATTCTTTTCCTTTGAGCTTTGAAACAGATGCAGTCTTTATATCAGAGAGACTTTTATTTCCTTTTGTGAGTAGAAAACAAGATCCTCTCTGCCACTGCAAAACACACGTGGAACCCGAGAGAGCCTGGAGCCCCACAACACCCCAGCTCCTGCCACGGAAGGATCACTTCAAAGCACACAGCGCTCCAGGCTACCCTGCCTCTGGGCTTCCCTCAAAGCTTTCCAAGAGGAGTTTAGCAAAAATGTTGGGTGTTTTTTGATCCTGGCATCTGTTCAAGAGTAAGTGATCTGATACCACCAAACTCTGTGATTTTGCCATCCAGCATGGGACAGTTGCCCTCCCTGGTCCCACAAGACCAGCTTTCCATAGGCAGCTTCACCTGCCTGCTGACACTCCTGGTCACATTTTCCTTTAAAAAAACATTGATATAGTCAGATTTCAAGCATTTGTTTTCACTGGCTCTTTTTCTCTTGGATCTGCTCTTTACATGTTTCTCTCCCCTGAACCTGCCGTGTGTCACTATGCCAAGAGAAATCATAATTAACACACAAATATTCAGAGGGCAATAGGCTGAACAGCAAGATTTGTCGTGTTTGTACACACTTCTTTTTTCTAAGGTTATTTCTCTCATAATAGAAGTCTAGGCATTCTCTTTGAAGCTGTTTTGATTGGGGAAGAGCTGGCTCAGGCCAGTTGTTAAAACATTGATATTTGCCAGCATTGAGGTGCCTTTTGATTTGGTTTGTCTTTTTGCTGATACAATTTGCTAAGCGGCCTACCTCATCTTAATTTATTTATTGGCTCATCTCAAGAAACGGCTACAAGTTAATTACAGTTTGCTTTTTGCAACACAAAATCATGCAGCAAATGTTTTTTTATCAGTGATCAAATCCTTGGATTACTCTGTTAATTATGACCTGGATTAACCACGAAGAGTATTCCAATTTAGTAGACAATTTCCCTGGCTTATCTTTGCAGTCACAAACCGTGTTCCCTGGCAGAAAGTAAGGTAAAACCATTAAGTGTGCTATGGGAATGGCATTTAATTTCTGTATCAAGAGTTCTCCATTTAAATCTACCACCATTTCTGCTATAAAAAGAAGCAGAGCAGCAACTCAGCCTTTTTGTAATAATTCATAACCTCTCAGCAACCAAGAGCACGTTACACAGAAACTGCTGCATGATCCATCTCCACCCCCCACGGACTCAACTTTTGTTGGCAGATTTGTCAGTCATGTTTATAGGCTCCTTTCTTCTGTACAGTCAGGAATTCTCATCCTATTTTGATCTGTGTCATAAAAATGTGCCAGGACTGATATACACCCAAGGCCTTTCTCTTGATTTGTTTCTGTCGCACAAGCTATGTCTAATTTATTTATAACTTATCTCATTCTATTAGATCACTTTGTAATCATATTTAATTTAGATTTATTCCCGACAGTTCAGGCTGGCTCCAGGCATTTAATTAAATTTTGCCCTCTTAAGCCACTTAGTCAGTCTAGATTTTAAACATGATGTCGTTTTCCCTTGGACAGCGCTTTTCTATCCATAACCTTTGAATTGGTAATTTGTGCAGTTGCATCTTACATGACATTTTCAAGAACTCCTTTAAATCCTGGCCTTGGTGCTGTGCAGTGCAAGCACCTGTGAGGAGCCCAGGGAGAGGAAGCCCAGCACCATCCAGCCATGCTTTGATGGGCACTGCACCATTTAGACACCATTTTAATCTGCATTTTAACCTGAAATTGAAACCACCAAGTCAACAATAGCAGAAGGGATGAGGTCAAAAGCAGAGATAATAAAGCTAATAAAATATGCTATTAAATTACAAATTTTGTTTAGTTTTGAAGGTTCGAATTGAGGATTAAAATCTGTGTTTCTCAAAAATTCTAGCATAAAAGTATTGAATACTCTTAGAATGCAATTCAATTCAAATTATTTTAATTCAAGATTATTACCTTCTAGGATCTGAAAGTGTTTCGAAAAAGAGTAAAACATATAACTGAAAATTAAGATAAGAAAATAATCTTAACTACAATTTTCATTAACTACTTTGCTTTTCTTCCCTGATTTTTATTAATAAGCAAAAAACCTTTGCATGAATAGGATTCTTCATGGTTTCTTAAGAATTTTTCCTCTCTTGCTGATTACTGGAATTTGTCTCTCTCCTTCTGCTGGTACTGACAAATTACAGTATTTCGGAGAACACAATTTAAATTTCCCTTTGTCCTGCAATTTGCCTCACCTTTGTTCCTCAGTCTTGAGCAAAACCCTATGAGTTTCACTAATGCCTCCCGCTTACTGGAAATCCTCCCTCTTAATTTTCTCCTGCCTCTCTATCAAGCCTGATATCATCAAAATGCAGATTAAGGCATGACTCAGTAATAGCCACACACCTGTGTGCTTCGAGTTCCTAAAGCACTTGGACATCCTGCCTGCTGCTTTCTTGCCCACACTCAGGGCAGAGCACACTGCAGAGACAGCTGGGCTGATCGTAATGCAAATTCCGTGATAAACTACTCACTTAAATTCCACTAATATATCTTAATTTTTCACCCAGCAATATGATATATGGTGCCAATATAATTCAATCTTCTTACATTTTTCATGAGCTAAATAAATCACATCAAGATAGAGTCCTTCAACCATAGTATTTCACTCTCCCTGCAAATCTCCTTCACATGGGTGCAGAGGAAACTCCACATCCCCCTTTATTGGCATCAAGGAAGTCAAACCCAAGTAAATGTGGATGCCAGGAAGCAGCAGGTGATGGACACAGGCAGTCCCCCAGGTTAGCACCCTGTCTCTGTGTTACTATTTCAGAAAAGGCATAAGGAGAACCTCTCTGTAAGGAGCTTTTCTGCTGTTGCTCAAGCTCAGGCACTGGGATAAGAGTAATTATACCCTTTCCATAATTCTGGGCTTTCTTTTTAAAGCAGAGCAATTGTTTCAACCCTTCGTCCCTCAGCCCAAAGGATTCACAGCATCCACAGAAATATCTGGACCATTTCAGCATCAACATCTTGCCTTCAGCACTGCTGGGCAGGAGCAGTGAATCCACTGAAGGGCGTTCCCCCAAAACTGATTTCTGAAGGGTTAAAGAGGGCTCTGATTTGTTGTGTGTCCCAGTTCAGAATCTCACAAACCTGAGCCACCCAGGATTCCTCCATGCTGCTGCTGCTGGGTTTCAGTGTTGTATTGTGGAAGTCCAGGCTGCTTGAATGCAAGCCTTGTAAAAATCTGGTTTTCTCCTCACATTTTGCATGGAAAAGAGCAAATGGATAATTCCCATGAGTAAACATCCATTGTTATAAGCAAAGATCATGGAATGAGCCCTTGGAGGTACAAGCACTGTTGCTACCAGAGAGTCACTTGTACATCTCAACCTTCATAGTGGTCACTATAGTTTAGAGAATTACGATTTTGTAAGAAATTTCTTTAGCATTCCATATCAAAGTTTTTTGGGATCATAAAAGAGCAGAGATCAAGAAAAATGTATTTCATATCCTTGCTTTCCATTTCTCCCTCTCTATCAGAGGTCATTCTGCTACACTTGCTCTCCTACCTCTGGCAGACCTGCTCTTTGTCGTCTTCCTTTCATCATTTATTTTCAAAGCTGCTCTATAAACTTCTTATCAATGCATTTCTAATAATCTTAACAGACTTTTATCAAGGAAAATGATAAGTTTCCACTGTCAAGAGGCCTTTCTCTGAGCCTCAGGTGCTGACATTTTTTTGACAATTTATCTAAAGTCAATTGTCTTCTATTGACTTTTTTCAGCTGCTTCCAGAATGATGACACTTTTTAGCTCTGACAGTTCATTTGGCTTTCTATGTTTTCTCTCTCTTTTGGTTTTTCCCTACCACCTATAAATCTTTTAAAAAAAAAACCAAATCACTGTACTTCGCTAAGAATGTCTCACTACAAATGCGTTCCATTAATTTCTCTCTGTTGCTCTCACTGCCATCAAAACCAGAAACAACAAAACATTTTAAAAGGCTATTGAGGTTCTTCTCCGATAGCCAATTTAGGTATGTTTTTAATATTTCAACTTGTAGGCCAGTGGAGTGTAACTTGCTGTCTTCTCCCTTTGGAATCACTAAGTGCTCATCCTGGAAGATGCTGGAGATGGCCCATGGGCTGCAGATGCTTTGTACCTAGGGAAGCCAGCAAGGGGTGGCTGTGTCCCTTGGGCATCCCCAGTCCCTTTATCCATCCAATTCCTCAGTTTCCAGTTGGTCTGAGGTCTGACTCTGCACTTTCATTGCTGCCAGCTCATTACAAAGTCCCCTCATGTTCAGCAGAGAGAGATGAAAGCATCATTTACAGCCTTTGCTGAACTGGAACCACATGTCTATTTTCCTTCTGTAACAGACTTTTTTCTGCAATACAACTCCATTTTCCTACTTGTTCTTTCATTCTTCATACACAAACGTTTTGATCAAACTTTACTCTATATTCTCTACAATAAACCATTTCAAGATTTATTCCAACCTTATGTTGCTGCAATGTCATGTTAGGAAGCAAATTAAGTTTATTTTTATATCACTTTCTTACAAGAGTATCTGTTCAAACAGGGATCACTTCTTCTAAATATACAGCTTTTTATTCTTTTTCCAGTTCCCATCGCTCTTGACTTCCTTCCTTTCTTCTTTGCCTTTGCCTTTCGTTCATTGTGGACTAATGAGGTCTTTCCTTCAGAACACTCTTATAACACCCCACATCACAGTTTGGACATAGAGCAGCTCAGCATTTCCAGATTCCCTGTCTCACACACACTCTGAGCCCAGGAGATGCTCCATAAGCCACTGGCCCAAACCTGAACTCAGCTTTATGGCTCTGTGACCACTCGCTGCTCCCCAGCCCAGGAAGAACGGGTTTGATTGAGGGCCTGATGCCAGTTAAGAGAAGAAGGAAATTTTTAATTTGCTAGATAATCTCTTCTACCTTTCCCAAACCTCTCTCACCATTGCCTTTCTTAGGAAATTCCTGGACCACCTCAAATTCCTTGCAGCCGCCTGCCATGGATTTGTGCCTGTTGCCTGTAGCTGTATCCACACTGGTGAGAAATCCCTCTCTGCTCCATAAAGGTTTTTTTAGCTATGACTTGCAGTAGCTAATTTTACATTCATAGCTGTCACCATTGAAAAGCCTTCTTCAGCAACTTCTGCCATGTGTGTTCTTAGCTATTACATCAAACCCTCCTCCACTACCCTAGAACAGAACAAATAAATTCTAATCACATGTACAAACCTCCTTCCAATATTTGCTAAGCATTAAATCAACTCTTTATCTTTTCTCTTATTATTTCCCAGCATACTCTTAAAGCTCAAGAGAGCCAGAAAATGAGAGGAAAAGTGCAGAGCGTGCCAAAAGAAAGTACGGGAGGACTGCATGTTTTTGATTCAAGGGAGAAATCAGAGGCTTGAGTGATGGCTGACAACAGACTGGTTGTTCAGGATGAGGAGCCCAGCACTAGATTTGTACCTCAACAAAGTCTGAAGCTGATAATTAGACCACGGCCTTGAGAAATACATTGGGAGAAAAGGTTTATTATTATCAAAGAAGAAAATGTGTAGGAATTTTATGTAGGAGATGTAAGATAGAGAGGAGACTGTCTTCACATAGATCTGTTTGGCAGGTGCTGGCACAGCCTCTTTCCATTTTAATCTCTCCTAGGTCTTCATTGTTATTTACTTATGCCACTGTCACAGCCTTAAAAATATCAAGATCTGACTCAGGATAGAATTTTTCTACACTTCTAAATGACTTAGAACCACGAGTCCATTTTGCTTTTGATAGCAAAGGTGCTCCTAAGAATGCATGAAATATTTAATCTGACGGAATTAGAGGTGGCAGAAGGAGCGTGTCTGTAGCAGCTGAAAAACGTTGCAGCAACAGTGGAAGCAAAGACACTCCCTCGCTCTCAGAGCCACATTTGCCTCAGTCAAAGTGCCTTTGCTTGCCCACAGCTCAGCTGAACACATTTCCAGGAGAAAAGCTGAGGAGGGAACAAGAGGTTGTGGTCCCAAAGCCACTAACAGAAGCAATAAAATGAGAGTTGAAAGCCTCTGACAGACTGCAAAGTCAGAGAGAAATGGGATCTTTGACATGCACAAAGCCTACCTAAACACAAAAGCTTTTTTCCTTAAAAAAAGATCAAGAACCCCACACACAAACACAATCTCAGCACTCAGTGAGCAGCCACATGCAGACATGCAGATACCCTTGATTTACCAGCTCCAAATCTGAAAGTTGCAAGGAGAACGTATTCAATCTAGATTGCCAAATATATTGCTATCAATAGCATACAAAGCTGTGAAGAATATGTAATGCTCCCAAGACAACTCCTTTATTTTATCTGAACCATTCTTTGCTGTTTTCATAATTTTCCTAATGGAACCCACCAGCATTCTGCATTGCATGAGGTTTAACACCCCTGTCATGTTTCCTGGGTTCCTGAAATCATTGTTTCTAGAGTGCATTTGGAAAAGTTCACATCGAAAACGTGTTTCCAGTAGTGTAAAATGGAAACTGAAGAGTGTGGAAAGGTGGCTGTGCTATACTGGGCTATGGATGGGGGCAGAAGCCGAAGTCCTGTACTGGAAAGCACCACTAATGCCACACATCTTGTACAAAGGTACATGAGAGGACACATTTATGGAGAGAGAAGGAGGCTACTACAGGGCTAAGGGCAGAGAGGGGCAGAATCTCCCTCCTCTGTGAGGAGTGGCTTTCCCAGGTAGGCACTACATACAGTCACAGAGGAACCAGCAGCCTTTCAGCTGCTCCATCCTCACCCACTCCAGGTGAATCTCCCTTCTCAGCTCTGTTGGGCCAGCAGGAGCTGGCCTCAAGTCATAATTAGTGCCTTTCACTGGAGTAATGAACTCTGAGGGCAGAGGAAAGAAACAATACATTTGAAATGTCAATCAGCACGTCACAGAGGATTCTTCTGACAATGTCCCCCGCAAATGTTGGGGGTCAAGACATCTACTAATTACAGGGAGCAAAGGACACCTAGAGCAAGAACGGTAAATTAAATTCAGGGTGTTTTGAAGGAGGAATGGTCCCAAAGCACCTGACGGTGTAGGGAAGGCACAAGGAAAATGGTCCTCATGATTAGAATATGCTGCCAATAATTTTAATGAACTTTTGGTTGTTTAAATTCAGATTTTATATTTGCACATAACCTATACAGAAGCAAACGAGCCTACTCTGGAAAGCTAAGCAGCCAAATCCTGCTAATTCCTGATAATAACCAATATTCCATTACAAGTTGCTGAAGCTAAAAAAATTAGGGAGTAAACAAGCAAATAAGACAAGCTGAAAAGCAGAGTATCACAAGCTGTTTTTTATGAAGTTCAATGACTTGTAGCTGCTTGTGGAAAGCAGACATGTAATTTTCTCCTGTCTCATCTGACAGTCAGAGGGGAAGGAGGAGAGAGGCAGTAGCTCATATTGCCAGAATGGCTCTGTCCTCCCCACCAGGGCAACGTGGAGCCTGCTGCAAACTGGTGAGCAATGGGAGCAAGTCCTGGCAAGACAAGGAAAAATTTTAACAGGCTGCAAATTCAACACCATTTCTATAGGTCGTGTTACACGGCCCAAGAGGAGCCTGTTAGATCAAGTGACACAAAGCCATTAAACATTATATTTCCCCAGTGCAACTGGAGCAATGAAACACCCAGAGTTAGATGAGTCTGTGCTACCCTTGCCTGGAAATATCAAAGCTGTTGCTGCACAGGAACTGTGCCTGGATTGAAGGGAGTGATACGTGTGAGCCAGCAGAGATACAGAGCCTGGGGCCAGGTCTGCAGCAGAAGGACAGAGCCCAAGGCACAGCAGTAGATAACCAAGTGTAAATGGGGTTGCGAGGAGCTCGACAGCTCCCACCGAGTGCCTGAAGGGGCTCAGCTTCCCAAAGTGCCCTTGTGGGAGAGCTGCACACTTCCGAGGTGTCATTCCACTGATGATCAGAAGCGATAGGCAAACACACCCCCCGAGCAGCAGCTGGAGTGATGGGATGGAGCGGCTGCTGAGGCAGCAGCGCTTGTGCCACACCAGCACAGTGTGCAGGCGGGCAGAGCTGTGCCCCCTGCTCCGGGCAGCCTGGAGCATCCCAGGGCAGGCTGGGTGCCGCACAGGGTGCCACATTCCATCCCTGCTCAAGTGCTCACATACCTCGGGGTCGCTCCCAGGTTTATCCCTCTGCATTAAAAGGTTTCACTAGAACGGGCCGTGGGGTCACACGAAGAGTAGGAGAGGTGGATGTGCTGCCGGGGAGCCAGAGCTGCGTGGCAGGCACCAGGTACATGGGCACAGGGGCTCTCCAGACACTCAGGTGTTCTCACACCCTCACAACCCTGGAAGACAAAGCGGAAATTTGGCGATAAAATGAGTTGGTGAGGTTTGGTGGGGCCTTGAGCAACCTGGGGTAGTGAGTGGTATCCTTGCCCATGGGAAGGGAGGGGACATTGGAACTAGTTGATCTTTAAGGTCCCTTCCAACCCAAGCCATTCTATGATTCTGTGAAATCCATGGAGTTAAATGGTGACAAGGAAATGCAAACAAAGGCGAAATGTGTCCAAAGCTGAGAAGCAGCCTCAGCAGCTCTTTGCCAGGTTTACAGGGGTGAAATGCAGCATCCACACCTGGGAGAAAGTTTCCAAAAAGACCATTTTTCTCAGCAATTCCCCAATTAGCTGGCTTGACACAATAACCACGCCAGTGCATCCCAAATCTTTTTTATAAAAATGTCAGGCGCAAGAGTGGGCAGGTTAGTGGGCAGTGAGCCCAGGAAGAGGGGAAGCTGGAATAGCCCCACCATGTTGCCCCCTGCTCCAAACCCTCCCACCCTCCCAGAACAGAAGGGTACATCATTTTCCACTTTCCATTTATGATTTATTTTTAAAGCACCATATAAATCCGAGTCTATGTGAAGCTGTTTCCACAAAAGTACTGCTTGCCAATACTCCCTTTGAAGAAATATTTCCTCGGATTCCACTGCTGCCAGTTGTCAAACCATGAACACCCCGAGATAAGTTAGAATCTTGCCCAGGTGCTGCAGCAGCTACACGTGGGACATAGAGATACCACCCAAAATTAGAGTGTGTAAGAGAGGGAGAGAACAAAGATATGGATAGGTCAAGAACGGCAGAACAGCTACAGGCACTTCTGCTCTCCCTCTCATCCATCTGCTCCCCAGGGATACTGTCAAGGTCCTGCCCCACAGCAGAGAGCTGACAAAAACCAGTAAAACTAGGAAAATTTTCATTTTTAGCTCAGGCTTTTTCTGTTGAAAGGAAGCCTCCTCTCTTCTATTATATTTTTTTCAGACTTCAGGATCTGATCACATCACTTTAAAAGTTTCCTTTTTTTCCAGGAAGATAACCCCCTGTCAACTTTATTTTAAATTCTTGCACTTTAATATCAGCCACAGGCTACTTCAGGAATTATATATATAAAATTTAAAAAAAAGACACATCCAAAAAGATGAGGAAGTCAAATTATTTTCCCTGCTTTGACGTTTATTTGTGTTTTTACTGCAGGGCACCTGTGCAATATGCACAGAAATGCCAGGAGAATGAGTGAATCCTGCTCAAGTACTTTAGAGGACAAAACGGTAAAAGAAACCTCTTTGAACTCCGCCCAAGGGCACATTGGGAAATGCACCTCCTGATCTGTACATTGCCACTTTTTCCCAGCTTGAGTTTGTTACCACCAAGGCAAGATTGGCCATAAACACACCAGGCAGGACTGGGATGTTAAGCTCCTTCTTCCTGTCAGCGTTAGAGACAGCACTAGAGGCAGATTTGATACCAAGGAAATGTGTGCCTTGTTTTTCTTCAGAGCCCTCTGGATTTAAAAACTTTAAAAACCCAAAAATCTCATCTTTGTACATAATTTAGAAATTGGTCCAAAGTTGCAAGTGAAATGTGGAAGAGAGCTCTGTAACTGCACCTCATTTTTGTATGAACATGACACCAATGCCAATGGTTTGGCTAAATAAACTTAAGCATTGCAACTGTAAATTGAAATCCAAACCTTGGCTAATGTGAATTAGTGCTGGATTATAATGCTATATCATGATAAGCAGCTTCAAAATATTTCAAACAGATTTGGAAAGTCGTTCTCCATTAGATTATAAATACTATTAACAGATAACAAGCCGTAAAAGCACATCACTTCAAAGGGGAACTTCTGGCCATTTTCTATCAGAGGAGCTGAAGGGACATAGTTTACTGAGCTAAATTTGAAAGCAGAAATCAAATCATGGCATCTAGAATTATTATTGATTCCTGAAGTTATTAACTTAAAGGATTACCCTGTTCACTTCATTTTTGTTAGGGATAACACATTAGCTAGATATAACAAGGGATAAGACAGGCCAAGATTTTAGCTCTAGTCATTAAGGGCCTTTGAAGTTATGTATGAAATCCCTATAAAGGTGTTGGTTTTTCTCCCCAGAACAATACTGGGGACATAAGGGAACAGCAGAGGGCTGACCCGGGCTGCGAAAAGAGGCAGGAGGCTTTGGCAGGAAACAGCTTCATGCCTGAGACACCTAAGCACTTCCCCATGTCTGCACAGGACACATCTTTGTTAGCAGTTTATGAAACAGTGATTATTGACAGATCCACTCGGGGTTAGGCCAGCAAACATGTAGTTAAAAAAGCAGTGACAAAAATGTCCTTCCCAAATGAACAAATCACAGAGGATTAATGAAATGGGGCAGCCAAGGCCTCCTGAGGGAACACCAGACTAAATTAAACTTGCCATCAGCTGATCAGCATGAAGTTTTCTTCTCAGCAAAACCCATCAAAAGAGATTTCTTTGCAAAGCATTTCCTGGGCAACTAGTTTTTATTAAAGGGTTCTAAAATGTTTTCCTCCTTACTCCAGCAAACGTGTCAAACCCTTGCCCAGTCTCAGTGACAGCATTTGCACTGACCCAGGGAGCAAAGGGGGTTCCCTTGCTGTGATTAGAGCTGAGCTGTCATGCTGAGACCTATTTTGATCCTGGAACTCGAGATAACCCTGTAGACCAAATGAGTATGTATTTAGATTGTACTGTCTAGCCACTGATAACAGAGATTTCAAAAAAATGTTTCATGGGAAGGATTACACCAGGATCTGTCTGTCTGATACTCCTGTAAGTACAATCCCAAATTCCCAGTGTACTCCCTATGGGCAGCTTGTCTCGATGGCTACAAATCTCTCATATAAACCACATAATAGGTAGTGACACATTTACAGCACTTTTCATCTCTACAGCACTGTGTGCTGGTCAGTTTTTATTACACTTACCAAAGTGCTTTCCTTTGTGTCCACTAGAAAAGAGATTTTTTTTTTTCCCAGACAAGCTTTTAGTTTGACAATCTGTAACTATACAATAAAGATATATACACATTTTCCCATATTACAGTAATTGATAGAAAAAGTTGGATCTAAGCCCCGTATGTTTCTGCCTCCATTCCCAACTAGTCTATCACATCATTCTGAAAGTATTCTTTTTATGGTGCCTTAGTTCTTGGTACCATCTAGGCCTGAAGTGCTCCTCCAAGGGTTTGCATTAGGCTCAGAAAGGATGAAAGAATGAACTAACAAGATCAGAGCTGTAGCAGGTTCAGCTTTAGGGGCCACAGCAAGTAAATTTCTAGTTTGTAACACTTGCTTATTCCTGAAGTTATTAATCGCTCCCATACAGTATTTATAGCTGAGCTTTCTGCTTCCCTTTCCCCCAAGCAAAACTGTCACTATTTTAGTGCTATAATAAGCTGATTTCCTAATGTATAACTTCAAAGGGAAGCTTTCTTCTTCTGCTTGATAAAGTATTAATGGGGATAAGGAAGCATGGTGACGTTACACAGAAGCTCAAGAACCCTTCTGGGGCTCCAATTCAGCACAGTCCCTGGCTGGCAGCTTTTGTTCTTGCAGGTTGTCTAATGAAGTTACCTGCAGGAAGTTCTCTGTCTTCTTTCCCAAACTGTGACCAGGGATTAGAAGGATTTTCCCAGCACATTCCATTCCCTTTACAACACCCAATCAAGGTCGTGTCAGGAGAACAAGCTGCAGAGGAGGCCCCTTCATTTCACACCTGGGAGGGTTTAGCAATGAAGGGACCAGTTGGGAGAGATGAGAGAAGAGGCAAGAACAGGCCAGAACAAGGTATGGCTTAAAGACTCCTCAAGAGAGTGCAAAAAGGATGCATCCACCTTCCCAGGCTGCATCTGCCAGCCAGACCCACTGCCGATGGTACCCAAGGTTACGTACAAGCTACAGCCAAAAATGCTTCTCCCTTTCAGCGAGGAAGGGTCTGGTGGAGCTCCCTCAGTCAATATTTGATGCACAAACATGTCAGTTTAATCTGTCAAACACAGCACATGCACCTCTCCTGGGTTTTCAACACCAGCCCAGGCTCCTGCATTGAGATGAATTTGCAGGAACTGCACTCCAAACTGCTTGAGGAATTCAAACATGTAGGATGGCTTGAAAGCTGTAAGGGAAGCTGTCAGGGGAAAAGAAAGCTGAAGAATAGCTCAGACAGCAGTTCTTGCTGGGGGCTGGAAGCTACAGGGTGCCAATTGTGGACAGGCATCTGCATTGCACAGAGATAACAGAGGTGCTGAGCTGCAAGGAACATCATTTCAGATGAGACCTTGCTGCCTTATCGTGGCTGTTGGCTCTGATGCAAGAGGATAAATGCAGCTGTGGTCTGTGGTGATTTATTCAAACTCCCATTCAGGTATCCAGATTCTATAATTTCTTTTTCCATCATTGCCAAGACTTCTGTGTAAAAGGAAGATGCTGTAAACCTTGGGAGAACCAGCTCTGCATGTGTGCTGCACGTGGGGAAACACAGCACGGGCTAGGCTGAGGTGGAGTGACTGGGTTGCACCTTGGGGGCGGTGCTGTGCTATCACTGTTTATGAGCTTTCTGTCAGCTCTTTCACTGCTTTCCATCTCATTTCATAATGATTGGTATAGCTGCTGCCATAGTCTCCAAACACTCAATTTCAGTTATTTGTCAATATATGCAATATTCAGTTGTTAAATCTGAATAGTACTTACATGAAAAAATGGATTCTGTGCTACTGGTGCCATCCCACAGGTTTAATGTCACCCCTGGCTAACCTCAATGAGTGTTTCAGCACCCCAAGTCATTATTCATTAAAGAAACATCAGCTTCTGGCCTCTGTAATGGGTCTAGAGCTCCATCCTGCTGTGATGGAGCCAGAATCCCGCCATGCCAGTGCTGCAGCACCAGCCTTTCCGTGTGGGAATCACACAATCCAGTTGCTTATTCAGCCTCTCGCAGAGGAATATTCATTAATGTTTACTGATGTAGAATGCACACACTACATTAGTCACAATCCTATAAGTAAACATGTTTTTCATCCACACTACATTAATCCTGAGCCTATAAATAAACAGATAGAGCACAGTCATAGCCTGCTAAGATACCCCCTGCAGAAAGAGAGTTACTGTACCAGAATACAGCACAGAGCAGGGCTGTGACATTATGAAGAGGCCACAGCTTTGGTTATTATTGTATAATGGGAGGTTATTTAAAGGAAAAATTGGGATTTAGGTGGGCAGGGTGGCAGCATTTCTGTACTGCTGTACTGACTTTTGGTACTGTCTCATTTAAGGGTGTGAGTTGCTGCCCACAGCCTTGGGTAGCAACTTTATAATAAAACCAGCTAAATAAAACCTGGTGTCCTATCAACAGCACCTAAAAGACTGGATCATGCACAGAGACTTTTCCATGCAAGATGAGGAATGTACAGTGCCATCTTGCATTCCCACAGTATCCCTTCTACTTGCCCGTCATCCTTGAAGGAAAAGCACTGTGCTTTCCAAATTAAATTCCTACAGGAATGACTTTACCAGCCACAGAAATGTGGCAGCCAAATCGCTGCATACCAGCTGGGCTGGAGAGGACACTGTTCCCAAAGAAGATGACAAGGAAGCATAAGGAGGCAGAGCATGCTCACCTAAAGTGGGATTTGAAGCCATCGTGAGTGGATATTGGTGCCTACATAAAAGCTGTAAAAATCAGTTCTTAAAAATCCACTTTAGACACCAACGAGCTATAGAAATGCCAGCAAACGAAACAAAATAAAAAGAAAAACCATTAAGATGATGGAAAGGTACAGAAAGAAAAACAAAATGAAATTGAGCTCCTTTAACCTCAAGCAAGTGGGTCTGGAAACTTGAAAATAATCCAATACAAGGAAAGAGAAAGGAAAAAGGAAAGGGAAGGGGACTTAGTATTTAATTTAAGTCACAATTTCACTGGTTGTGTCTTATTCTTTAGCACAGTATTGGCTAGACCCAACATTTTTGTCTTTGCAATCAATAATATTTGTGTTTTAACAGGTGATGAACCTACAACTAAAAGCATCTTACAAGTCTCTCTGGCTGTGTGCACCTGCATCTGTACAACCTGAATTATGTTCAGGAGGCCGTAAAACAGAGAGCACTGAGCACTACTCAGATGGTTGGTAATATGATGCATTGGCTATTTTAATTAACTTTCCCACTGGGAACTGACTGTTTATACAGAGCACAATAAAACATGTTCTTAATTTTTAAGACTTTAAAGATAACAAGACAAAATTAGAGCAAGCTATTTAGGCCGCCCCTAGAGATCAGGACTGTTGTGTTCCTGTTTCCCCCATGAGGAGTGGACCAAGCCAGCAGCATTGAAGAGGGAGTGCAGATGATTGCTAAGGCATGAGATTTACTTGATATACAGAATATTTGAGGCCTGAGAAAATTTCTCTCTAACATTTCCCTTCAAATGTTTTTACTGCATCTTATCCTGTGAAAGGCACTTAAACAATCAAAAAAAAGTTGGCTGCTTAGTAAACTGCTTCCTTTTCTAGTTTTCCTTCTCAAGAGGGTGTAATCAAGGGAAATGTAATTGTTCATGAAAGATGACATCTGCATCATGTATCCATCACATTTCCACTTGGAAAGCTTCTTAGTGCGGTTTTTGTTTGGTGAGCATTACCTTTACACTCATCATTAATGAAGTTCATTTTCTTATTAGAGACCTGGAAGCAGTAACAAGGGGTGATGTTTATGTCCTGAACATCTGTGTGCCTTTGACAGGAGATCCACTTCACCAAAAGCAGACACAGATGACTAAACCAGTGGCCAAGGTATGTTGACTTTTGATTTTATTTAACAGTAATGAAATGTAACAAGTGCACCAGAGGGATGCATTTTCATAAGCAGACAAGCAGATGGGTAAAGAAATTTGACTTGCTATAAAAAGCTCGTAACTGCCAAGCAGCCTGAAAGGCCCCATGGAAAGAGTCATCTCCTGCACAGTGAATTCCCTTGTCAAAGATTCCACATTATATGTGGCAGTCACTCTCTTTGGCATTTCACATCCTACAGGTGATAAGCCTAACACATGGCTGCTGGAGGCTAGCCAGAAGCCATACATTGCCAGACCACATTTTGCTTGAATTCCTCCAGATTCCCCTCTTACACAAGGGTGGGTGGAGTGCGGGTGGGGAGGACAGAGGTTTAAATGTGAATTGTTCATGCAATTGATTTCACTTCTTTGTGGAAATAATGATTTTCCATAAATTGCATTAGAACCTTAGAGTTCAAATGGTCTAAAATCACACACATGCTGGGTGAGAGGTTAATATCAACTATCACCCAAAGATCAGGCATTAGACCAGCCAAGCCACAGCAAATCCAACCCAGGCCCTTCCCTGTTTGCACTACAACATTCAGACAGAGAGCTGCATCCTTTCCATACCTTAAACTGGAGAAATTTATCGTTCAGTGGAACACAGAGGGACTTAGTTGTAAATCTGTTTTTGTCTATGTCTGCGCTCTATCTCAGACCAGAGTTGAGATCTCCTGAATCTGCTATGACTGCACTGCAGATATGCTGCTAAATTTTAGTGGCAAAAGTACTTAATATCCTTTGTAGCTGTGATCATTGAATCTATCCAAAATACATCAGGCACGAAAGCAATAAAAATGTCAGCAACTAAGTGGGAGGGAGAAGTAAGTGGAGCATTTCTCTTTTCCCACACCCAAGTAGCACCACACTAAAACCCACAGCAGCCCTTAATGGCAAACCCTTCTCATTATGTTCACAGCACACGGAACACAGATTTAACTTATCAAAATCACAATCAATAAGCCATTTCTTAAATTACCTAGAATCAGAAGAAATGAGCAAAATTAATTAACTGCTGCTTATCCCTGGGTGAAGGCTTACACTGAAGGTACAGATCGATACTTTTGAATACAGATGCTGGAAGTCAGACCCATCACCCTGACAAGACTGGTGGATGTTGGCACTTGTAAAATCCAGGCAGCTCCCTATCAATATTCCATAAGCTCTTTATTGCTCTAGAATGCTTCTCTCAGAGCAGCAATCATGGTCAGCCTGCTTCAATGTTTCACCATACCAACCTGTTTCTTTGTTGTGCTTGAGTTTTTGTCTTAGGGATTTCACATACAAACTGATTTTCCTGGTTATTTGTGTTCATTTGCAAGAGGCACAAGTCATCAAGAGCAGACACAGATGAACAGTCCACTGCTCATCATGGGTTTTCTTTTTAATACCAACACAGCATAACAAGCCAACTTGAGAAATGTGTGTTTATAACCGGTCAGCCAGATGGAAAAATCTGATTTGCTATAAAAGCTTATAGCTGCTGAAAATCTTCAGGACTTGCTGCAAGGACTCAGCTGTAACAAATCATGCCAGGGTACTAAAAAGACTGATGGTGCTTTGTCCAACTGTTGTCTCAGCATCAGCTTTCCCCCAGCCGAGGCTGCACCTACGGAGGTGCTCTGGGATGGGACGGGCGGTGTGGAACAGCGGGTGCTGGGGAATGGACAAACCACAGATGTTCCAGGGGTTTGTGTCAGAGCAGCCCTTCTCTGAGCACGCTGGAGGACTGGAGCATATCCCCACTACCCAGCTGGGTTCATTTGAAGGGATCCTGTTCTGAGCACTTGGAGACGGCTCTGCCATGCAAACACAGGAAGTGGGGACAATCAGGCAATTTGCTTCAAAAGAGCCCTGTCACCCAAACCACAGCACCACCGCAGACAAATCCACACACATGGAACTTTCCAGGGCAAACAGGAGCCTAAGGAGCAGGTTCACAGTATGGAGTGTCTGTTAACTCCAGTCAGATCTCAGCCCTCTACAAACTGCCAACACCCTCTGAAATCCAAGTCCCTGCCTCAGTAACATCTTCTGAGTGACATCAGCTCTCCAGGGCCTGAAACCCCCAAAAGGAACAGGAGATGCTTGTGCCAAAAGTCCTTGTGTCAGAAGCTGTTGTCTGTCAGGCCTTCAGATCCAGCCTGTGCTGGAGGAGATGTCCACACCATCGTGGTGGATTTCAGACTTCCCCAGCACACAGAGACTCCTCTCAGCTATCCCTGGGAGCCCAGTTTCCACAGCCCTTCACCTCCTCTACACTCCAAAGTGACTGTTTTACTTTCTGCTTATTGCAAATCTGTTTGGCAAGTACAATTCAAATTAACTTTGAACTACAGACTACAACATCTCCCCATCATCCACAAGCAGAGCACACAGAATATATATATATATATTTTTCAGTCTTCACAGGCAAAAGATTTGTTTTGCACCTAAAATGAGATCTGCAGAGGCACAAAAGATGTCCAAAAGCTGGCATGGGCTGTTAGTCCACTTGAACTGGAAGCGTATAAGAGCCAGTGAGCCCTTTCAAGGCTCTGGAAAATTCCTTGCCTCTCCTCTATGTAGTCTTTTTCCTGCTTCAGGCATACACAGATTTTATCCTGATGGGGAAAAAAATTGCTATTCACTTTATAATTTATGTTTTTGTGAAAGGCGGTTTTATATTTTTGGTTCTGAGTCTCTGGAAGGCTGGATCATAAAAGGGTCAAGGTTCTCCAGCTATCCATGCTTTCAGGGCAGGTACTGTGATAAGAATAAAATGCCTGTTCAATATAGATGAAAACAAGAATACCCACTCTGAAACAGCAAAAATAATAAGTTGTGCAGATTCACACTGGATTTTGACATTGTAACATGACAGATGTCCTTAAAAGCACTCTGGAAGCAGCTCCATCAGCACTAAACACTTACTAAATGAAGCTATTGGGGCCACACCTGCATGTCTGCTGAATGCCAGGTTCTCTGTTTCATAACCTAGGGAGAATTCAGCTTCCCTCTGGCAATGTGGAGAGCCCCAGCACACAGCCCTGCAGTGGGAAGGCACCAAACCCATCATCATCCTCCCTCCGGTAACACTCCTGCCTGTTTTCCTGAGGTTAAGGAAAAGGAGCATCATTGCAAAACATATTCTGCTTCTTTAAAACTCAGCAATGATGACTGGAATCTATAAATCATATTGGAGGGGTTTTTTTTCCCAGACTTGTGGGACTGCTGCAAGCATAATTAGGTTTTGAGTTTACAAAAAATGCCAGCATCTGTTGCCTGCTCTGTGCATGCTGCCAGTCTGAGGGGACTGCCCCGGGCTCACTACAGCTTTTGTTCTCACAAATAGAGAAAACTCTGTCAAGCCTGGAGCAGGGCTGCTGGCCAAGGGATTCTGAGACTCACATTATGTGTGGGACTGGGAGCAGAGAAGGAAGAAGGAGTAGAGGACGGATATCTAACTCAGAATGCCTTGTTCTGTGGTTCAATTTAATTTGATGAGTCTCAGTTTAAATCAAGACAGGGACAACTCCCAATAACCTCTTCTGCCAACAATCCCATTACAAAATAATGCTGGTGTAAAATAATCACAAACATATGCATATCTCGCTCTTTAAAGTCAGTTCCAAGAATTCAGAGACTGGCCAAGCTCCTTGCTGATTAGCAAGGAAAGATCATTTCGTTGGATGAAAAAGCTTTCCTCCCTCATTCACAACAGAGAAAAACATCACAGCAATTCCAGAAGAGCAACCCCACCTCCAGTAACCCAGGGTGCAAGGGAAGGTTAACAGAGAGGGATCTGTCAGTCTTTCTCCTCCACTTCCACCAGGAGAGCTTCTTGGAGACAGTGGTGCCAGCACCGTCCGTGGTCATCACACCCACATGGTACTTCCCCCCAAAAGCTGCACAATGCAAAACCTCAGGCTGTGGAGGCTTTAAAGGAGGTCTATGCCTTTTTTGATTCTTAACAATTCTCTAAGGACTGCTTATACTATAAAAGCAGCAGCTGCAGGTCACTGTACACAGGATTGCAGTGCAAACAGCATCCTGTAGAGCCGTGTGCCAGCCCAGAAGCTTCTATCAAAATCCAGCTGAATTGTGGGAAACCGAGGGGTTAAAACTTCCACAGGCAGTAATGGATTTGATTTACAGCCCTGGAAAAATCTGGGGCTGAAGTGATGACAAAGATATATAGACCCTAAGTAAGAGAATCACAAACCTATGCTCCTATAGCTATAAATAAGAAAATGTATTGGGTGATAAGGTGAAGGGTTTTAAGTATAGTAATGTGATTTTATAGTTGAAGTTAAGAATTTAGATGTTATAATAGAAGTATATGGGTGTACGTGACCCAGCAAATAATTGGTTGAAAAATAGATGCGCTACGGTAAAAAGTACCAAAGGTGATAGGTTATCAAGTCAAAACAAAGTTTCGTGTTAATTGTTTATTGGACCAGAAAGTTATAAATAGCCATGTAACCTTGAAACTCGTGGCTATCCTTCGTTATGGCAACTTGTTACTAAGCTCCAAGGTCTCTGAGACTGATGCCTTGTTTGTTATTTTAAGTAACAAATCGTGTATAACCGTGATAGTCCCATCTCTTTAATAACAGCTCCGACCCAAAACAAGTACAGAAGCCGGCAGAAGTTTACACTGAACTTCTAAGTACATTTGGGCTCAAATCCCTTGAATTCCATCTAATTTAGTATTACTTTCACTGCTAGATAAGCAACTCCATCCGTTTCTCTTGTTTCAAATCTGAACTCCCAACCTATTTGGGCTCAGTAGCTAGGCCCTCTCCCTCAGCACAGTGCCTCTTTCCTTTCTCTGTACATTACTGTGCTGCAAAGCCATTGCTCAAGCTTGATGATGCTTTTCTTTTCCTTCTCTGGAGCCCAGAAACACTTCCAGGAATCCTCCCATTATTTTTAAAGTGCTGCTTCACTTCTCCAAGTCAGGAGAAAATTCGTTTCCATACCCCAGCATCTCTCACACACGGGGTAACCCATTAGATTATTTGGTTGTAAGTAGCACTGATTCTAACTCTGGGGACCATGTTCAGCCAGCTCAAACTTGAATACATTTTTAGGAATACATTATGTATGAGAGTGTAGCTATCCAAATGGAGTTAAAGAAAAAAAAAATAATAAAAGCTGAATGTTGAGAGAGGGAAGAGTCAAATTACCTGTCCTGCCTCATATCACAGTTCCAACACAGGAAATTTATGAAGTTAATATGAACGCGTGTTTCATAGCACAGGGAACTGGCATGTGGCAATATATACTCTACACTGTCAGGAAATGAGTGGTACATTTTCAAAGACATTATCCATCAGGTGCCTCTTAGCCAGGAGGGACATGTACAGCCAGGGACAGGGTCAGGAGCACGAGCCTTTGCACTCTGTCTTTGCTACAGCCACTAGTAAAGAATTACAATAAAACTAAAGTGAGCTGTCATGCCATGAAGCACAAGGATGTGCACAGTCTGCCCAAGGAGAAGGGCAGTACTTGTGCAGAAATAAAGCAAAATCTACCACAAACTGTGACCAAAACACACAGAGTTGCTGGAGACTTCGCCCTCATACACCAGGCTCTTTGGTCCTGCAGGTTTTCTGTCAAACAGCTTTGATGCCAAAAGTACCAGGTTTACAATTATATCATTTGCCTTTTTATTTTCTTATCTACTTTTCTAAAAGTGTAGAGGAAAGAAATATTTAAAATAATTTGATGGAGGACTAATTAAGAAGTGCCTTGAACTAAAAAGAGTGAAAAACCATTAAGCGGACATGTGGAGAGAAAATGGTATAATGATATGCTACCTCTACATGATTAAGAAGTTAAAATGGTCTATGAAAGAAAGGTTGTACTGAAGGCAAAATAATAGACCTATTTCCAGCACATTTCAAACAAAAGGCTGGTAACATGAGTTGTCAAACATTTCTGAGATCAAAAGACTCCTGGGGAGTTCAAAAGAGTTAAAAGAAACATTTCTGCTTGCAGGAAGGAGGGTAACCAACGCCAGGAATGAACATTTTCTTCTCTCAAGTCTGCTCCTGACCAGCAGACTTAAACCCAGGAGAGACCATGGGGGATTCCCAACTGCAGGTTTACAGAAAGCCACCACACCTGTAATCCTCCACCAAGTTCTGCAGAAAAAGGGAAAAACAGACAATAATACCCCAACCATATTGTGCTGCACAGGCAAACCTGTGTAAGAAAAACCTGGCTTTCCTCAGCATGGCACAGTCCTGCCCTGCCTGCTTGAGAGGCAAAGCCATCACTATTTGGGAATGACCCAGGATGACTGGGAATAAGTGATGTACACAGAAAAATGCAGATGCCACCTTTGCTCCATGGTGTCTGTTAGGGGCCAGCTAAGCAAATCCTGGGGAGAAAAGGACCAGGGTTACTGTGGGCACTCTCCAGAGCACAGACATGGTCACTGCTTTGATGCTCCATCAATTTTTGGTGCAAAATGGTGAAGAGAGGAAACATCTTGAGAACAGCATGGAATTCCCCCAGTGCCTCAGCCCTGGAGTGCTTCTCAGTGCAAGTGTAATTATCTCCTTCATCAGCAGCTCTCAGGCTGCTCTGAGGACACAACCACCCCCTGGTCATTTTGAAGTGCTAATCTGGCAATTTCATCAGAGACCGTCTAGATAAAATTAATTGTGGACCCAGGGTGTAATTGTTATGGAGCAGCTTCTTTTGAAAAAGCCCTTCTGTCTCTCTCTCAGTCTAATCTTGTTCAACCCTCCAGTAGCAGCCACGCCAAAAAGACTCATCAAGTCAAGCAGTACTTTTTGGGTGCTTTTTAAGGCACTGGTTGCTGCATAAATAGCAATCCCAGGCCAAGTTTGGAAGCCTGCTGGCTCAAGCACCCATTGACTGCAGTGGAATTTCATGTGTGAAGTACATGCAAGATCAAACACAACCATCACTGTTACAGCAGCTCTCACAAAGGCCCTTCATGCTTCAGAAATAACTTGAGAGCTGCAAGAGGAACAAAAGAAGGTGAACATTATTGTGCAGGTGAATGGAGACTCAGTATTGCTTTGCACATTGCTTGTGGTGGAAGGGCTCCAAGACAATTCACTATCCACCATAAGCACACATGAAAGCCTGTGACTTTTTCTAAAAACAAGAGAACAAAGCATGAATCTTGAGAGTTTCATGAAAGCCAAAATAACACACACAGCAGTTGAAAGAAATAAGCCTTTGGCAGCTCTAAGTTGTAAAACACAGCAAAGTAGAACCTGTGGTGGCACTTGCTAAATCTCCAAATGCCTTGTCATAACCTTGTGACACTGTGAGTTACAGTCTCCAGCATGACACTTTGAGAAGTGTGGCTTTTAAAACAAAATCAGGGGAAAAAA
>VZTE01000756.1:347092-402564 GCA_013397775.1 Eulacestoma nigropectus
AGATATAAATCATTAATAGAAGAAGGAATGAGATTTTTTTTTAGCTCTTTTTATGGCAGTGTGGCCATCCTGGAATGTCGTAAAGAGCCTCTTTTTAGAAAATACCACAGAACTACGGTACAAAACAGGATTTTGGAAATCTTTCTCAACATAAAAGGAAAAAAAAATCAAAACTCTGACACCTCTGAATGGAGAAGTCCAAGAAGTACCAATATATTCTAAGTTTACTAGTGGATTACTACTAGATTTATAATAATAACTACAGAATTATTTAAATTAATATAAATCACAGACCAGCTGATGATATTCAGACTTATGAGGCAACACAAGTATTTAGAGGGATTTTACCTTAAACAAACTTTATGAGGCCACACAGAGTTAAAATAGAGCCATGAAAAAGGATTGGAAAATACACATGTGAAGCATCAAACATGTAAATTAGGATTTGTATAAAGCAAACCGCAATAAAGACCTTTAGAACACATTAGAAGAGTTTTAAATGAGGGTAAATATTGTTGCTAGCTTACAGCAAACAATTGATAGGCTTTAGGAGGCCTGTGAGGGAAATATAAACTCACATAGATCTGATATGCACAAACAGCAGAAAAGCACTTGCAAGCAAAATTTTGTTCATGCCAGTAGGATCACAATCAGCAGCTGCACTGGCTAAGCTGATCAGTGAGACCTTCATTTGATGCACCCAAAATAAGCTTTTAGGTAACACAATTTTCCGAGAGACACTAGTGAGACAAATACTTGGTTCGTACCAGTCTGATATAAATTTTAAAATCACGGTTTTATTTTAAATCCACTCTCGCCTCCAGCCTAAGATCCTTCTGCAAGCCTATCTCTGCAAAACTGATGCCATCTTGTGGAAAAAACCTCCTTCTCCTGAGGGTTTCAGTCTCCTATAATGGCCAAAACAATCCTCGATTAACTCAATGTTACAAGAACAGTGACTTCATTCCAAATCAGGAATCTCTCCTCAGGACTCCCAGCCTTCAGAACTGTATTTCTATCAAACTCTAAATGCTTATTCCAGCACTGAAATCAGTTGAAGTGTGAGCTTTTAGAAATTGAAACTGCATACAGATTTCTGCCTCATTCATAACTAAGGCAGCAGCCCTGCAGCCACAGTTTTCTCATGGACAGCCCAAACCAAGGCTGCTACTCCCAGAACCAGCAACTTTTATGGTAAACAACTCAATTTCTTCTCTTTTGCTGAGTCTTCCTCTTGCAAACTCATTACTTTCAGACATCTGCGCTCCTGCCCTACTTTTGGCTTCTCCCAAAGCCAGTATAGCTCACAACACTCCGTGTCCCTCCTTCTGTCTATCACCTGGAGAAGTTTCATTGACTTCTAGATGTTTTACTCACATTTTTTCTACTCTCACAGTTTTTTCAAAACTATGTTTTCTATGTACTGACCTCATCTGCTTCATAGAGCTCTGGCCTTCCCTCCTTTCCCTCTATATGTGAGCAGACCCTGCCTCTGGTCAAAACAATTCCCTCCATCTCTCACCTACCCTCCCTGCCCTTCCCCAGGGTGCCTGGTGCTGGGAAGGGTAACATATTTTGGATGATGTGCTGAGAAAGTGAGCTGGTGGATGGAGTGACCAGGAAAAGCAGGAACAGATCAAGCTCCCTTGCTCAAACTCCTTCCTCTTCAAAAGTGTGCAATTGCTCATCAGTTACTTTCTGGCTTTACCAAAATTCACACAAAGTTACTGATCAAGAACCTGCAGCCCCACCTGGGCTCTCCCCGTCACTGCTGGGGGACGCTACACCAGGGATTGTATCACCAAAGTCCATCCACTCATCTGCCTTGGTGAGACCCTGCCTTGCCCAAGGATGTCAAGCAAGTTTTCTTGTGTCTCAGGCTGCAGAATGCCAGGCTTCTCTGAGCAACAGTTACAGCTAACCAAATCTACCTGCTTTGTGAAAGATTTAATTTGTTGTTCCTTTACTGAGTATTGGATTTTGGTTTATGTAAAGGCAAACAATGTTATCACACAAATCTTAATCTTATAAAAGCAGCCTCCTTTGAATTACTTAATAATTAACCTCTAGGCACAATGCTCATCTTGTTCTGTTATACCTTCATTATCATCAGATTCATTAATTTCATCCTCTGTGTGCTAAGGCATTGCATGGTTAAAGGCAGCATTTAGCAATATTTAGAATCTTGACAGGGTTCCCCATTCTCTGCTGAAGAGTTTGCAGAAGCAATATCACATCATGAAGATCAAAAAATTAATTTTTTCTTTAAATCCTTGATTACTCAGGTAATAGTTAAATTAAATTAATATTAGTACTTATTTAATTGTCATTTCAGTACATGCTGAGCGTAGTGAATGGCCTTGAGACCCTGAAGGAGGTTTGCCAGAGGGTGGCTGGGTGAGCATCCTCCTTCCTGCATGGCTGGAGAAACTGGGAGCTGCTGCCATAGGGGTTTCTTGGCCCCAGGGGTAAGAGTTCCACTTGCTGGAACACTTCCATCAGCAGCCGAGTTTGTTAACCCTCCTGTCACCCAGGGCTCTGTAAGCAACTTGTCTTTGTTTATTCTGTAGTTCTTGGCAGTGCCTTACATTGCCAGGTTGTACATAATTCCTCTATATTCCGATTCCATTTTAAATAAAGCCCTTTGGAAGTGGCCAGGAGATTAGACAGACAGACAGACAGAGGGAAGTGAAGGATGGGAACAGCCATCGAGGTTATGAGCTCAGAGAAACTCTCCAAGTGACACAGGTGATGAATCCAGACACAGCAAAGCCATCACATCAGGCCTGGCATAGTCTGTCCAACCCTTCCAGGGTAAGCTTGCCAAGTTATCGTTCATTGTACCTATGACTGAGTAAAATGGGGTTAAAGACACCATTTATCTTTAACACACTGAGCAGTACCTGCTTGCAGAGCATGGTTTTGACGAGACACCCCCACCCTCCCACACCCTTCCCGATGCCCTTCAAGAATTACGACATAAAAGTGAAGAGTCTCCATCTGTATCAGTTTCACAGAAGCTTCCATACAGCACCATCAGATCAGAAAGGTCCTGTATGAACATAACACATCACACCAGATCACTGCCACAGAGAACATTTCTGTGACCATTGAGAAGAACAAGTACATAGCTTATAAAAATAGCTGTACATAGAATCACAGAATGCCTAGGTTGGAAGAGACCTTCAAGACAGAGTCCAACCCATGCCCTAACACCTCAACTAAACCATGGCACTGAGCGCCACATCCAGTCTCTTTTTAAACACATCCAGGGATGGTGACTCCACCACCTCCCCAGGTAGACCATTCCAGTACTTTATCACTCTTTCTGTAAAAAACTTTTTCCTAATAGCCAACCTGTATTTTCCTTGGCATAGCTTGAGACTGTGCCCTCTTGTTCTGTCAGTTGTTGCCTGGAAGAGACCAACCCCCACCTGACTACAACCACCTTTCAGGAAGTTGTAGAGAGTGATAAGGTCACCTCTGAGTCTCCTTTTCTCCAGGCTAAACAACCCCAGCTCCCTCAGTCGTTCCTCACAGGGCTTGTGTTCCAAGCCCTTCACCAGCCTTGTCGCCCTTCTCTGGACATGCTCAAGGTCTCAACGTCCTTCCTGTACTGAGGGGCCCAGAACTGGACACAGCACTCGAGGTGCGGCCTCACCAGTGCCCAGTACAGGGGAAGATGTTCCAGCTAGAGGCATGGGGAGCACAACAGCTAAGGTATCGAGCACAGAAATTTTTCTTTTCCTTTTATTTAGATTACTAAATTAAATTTTGTGTTCTAAACACCGTATTTTAGCTTCTTTGTAAATGAATCTCTTTGGCAACAGGTAGAGAGATTGATGCAACACCACCTGTAGGTGGGAAGTGATACAGATGCCCTGCCAGCAGGTAAAACAGACAAACATTCCCCTGGCATGCTGAATATATTTGGTAAAGAACAGAATTAAGTAAATACACATGCAGATATAGGTAGGCCAATTTAATAGAGGCCTTCAAACTCAAGTGCTAACATTTGTACAGATTATGCTCTGCACATCTCTGTGTACTTTTAAGCTGCAGACAGCTTCATTCAATAGGACAAATATGAGTAGCACTAGAAGAGGAGGTGAAGTGTCTCTCTGGACACTGGAGCCCAGACACAGGATGGAAAATATATTTGATGAAAGAGAGATGGTTATTATTTTAAGTTTATAATACCTGGTTTAGAGAACAAAGATTGCTCAAATACTGAATTCTGCAAGAGGCAGGATTCAGTATCTCCTCAACATCGCATGAATCTGGCGATTCAAAGGTGTCCCAGCGGTGGGTTGTGGTGGTTTTCCTCCAGACCCCTTTAAAAGGCCAACCTCAGACATTTGCCATGGTACAAACCAGCACTTTCTTGGTGTCTTTGGGAGGTTTCTCGTGGCTGGCTGAGGTCAGTGTTTAACTGAGTTAGGGAGGAGGGAGCTGTGCTGCTGTGCACGAGTCCTCAGCGCCACAGCAAGGACACCGCCAGGTGACATCCTGTGCCAGGCATGACTCCTACAGGGAATGTGCCTTTTCTTTTAAATAAATAATCTTGACTTCCTAGTTATTTACAAATTTGCAGTCACATGGAGAGCTTGTAAAGCCTCCTGCTATCCCTACCCAGCTTTTAGCTGGGCTCTGGACCAGCTGTTAATGACACTTGTGGGTGATGGATTGTGGGCTGGCACTGCTGCAGCAGGGATGAGAACACAGGCTTGGCTATGGACTTCCCCAGTGCAGAACCATGCCCAACAAATTAAATTAAATTCAGTTATACTGAAGACTGTGACCACTTAGGAACCATTAAAACATCAGTTAATTAAAGCTGGATTTACCAAAGGTGATGAAACAAACTGTCATCTGTTAATCTGTCAAAATCTGAAACTGAACAGTTTAGGGGATATTTTAAGATGATTAGACAATTTTTTTCACATTTACTTGCCTATGTAAAGCTGCTTCCTGACACAAAAGAAAAAAAAAGTCTTCAAAATGTTACTGATTCCCTCAAGAAACCACAATGGGACCAGGTTCCACTAATAATCCCATCCATAAATCACAAGATTTGGGGAATCAGTTGTAGCTTCATAACATTAAAAATATCAAGGAAAAATATTTAATTGAAAGAGCTCAATTAGTACTAAAACTAGCAGTATGAATAATCGAGTAACTGATCTTGATTTTACCTGCTGCTTTTACATTTGCTTGTAAAAAAATCCAGACAATCTCTCATTGAAAGAGGCCAACTGAAAAGGTATTTTTTAGGAAGGGCAGAATTAGAGGAATCTGCCTGACTTGTTTAAATGGTAATTATAAAATGAGATCACTGCAAAAAGACACAGATTTCAGAACCGAGGACCTGCTCCTTAACAGCCACACTAAGCACCGGTGGCGTATGCGTGTCTCATCTCACACGTCTTTTCAAAAAAACTAATTAAAAACATGGCATGGTGTCAAGCTTTTGTGTAAGTCTAAATCTCATTTCCATAAACTAATAGAAGCTTTTCTGGTTCATCAACAAGCCAGTGACAGCACAGGCAATCAGTGCCTTCCTAGGCAGTGCCCACTTCTGGGTTGTGATAGAAAAGGGCGATGCTAATAATCTCTGGGGCCTTGTTTTATGAGTTTCAAATAGAAAAGCCCTTGAAGTAGGAGGCAGAGTGAAACAAGTAAGGTGCTCTGATTTCTACCAAGAGTAATTGTTTGCCCTGCAACCACCTGTACCTGCTCAACAAAATCATACTCTCTGACCTCCAGAAATTACTAAATGCTACTTACAGTGTTGAGTAGCTTGTAGGTAAATGTAATGTCATTGAGACTTGAAATTTAAATGTTGTTTCCATTAGATTTGAATTCAGAATTCAGCTGCTAGAGAGCAGCGTCCACTCATCTTTCCTTGTCACCTGCACCCAGGGATCAGCAGCTTTGGCAGGATCCAATCACTACATAAGAGGCAAAAAGCCGAATTTCTGCCAGGCATCTTCAGCATATCCCAGCTGGAGAGAGGCCCTAAACCTCCCTCTTTTTTTTCTCCATCAGTAAAGGATGATTTTCTCCTTTGAGTTTCTTGAGGGAATTAGAATTAACAGAGAATTAGACTGTGAAGTGGGGTGTAAATCGTAACACTGTTTTAGGTTGGAGAAGCCCTCCAAGATTATCAAGACCAACTGTTACCCCAGCACTCTCAAGGCCACCACTATATCATGTCCTCAAGTGCCACATCTGCACGTCTTTTAAATCCCTCCAGAGATGTGACTCCATCTCTGCCCTGTGCCAGGGCTGGACATTGTTTTCTGTGAAGAATTCTTCCCTGATATCCGATCTAAAGCTTCCCTGGTACAACTTGAGGCTGTTTCCTCTCATCCTGTCCCTGTTCCCCGGGAGCAGAGCCCGACCCTCCCCAGCTGCCCCCTCCTGTCAGGGAGTTGTGGAGAGCAAGAAGGTCCCCCCTGAGCCTCCTTTTCTCCAGACTGAGTCCCTCCCAGCTCCCTCAGCAGCTCCTCATCAGACTTGTGCTCCAGACCCTGCCCCTGCCCTTCTCTGGCCATGCTCCAGCCCCTCAGTGTCTTTCACATGGTTCAGTTCACGGCACCCCTAAGAGCTGACAGGCAGCCAATAGTGAGGCTTAATTAGGACTGCAACTCCAAGGGCACAGGTTTTGCCCCTAAGATCAATTTAACACACGGCAGCTGTTGCTCAGCTCACTGCAGCTTCAGGCACCTCCTACTAGAAAAGAGATGACAAAATACACGGCTTTAAAAAAATACCCCTTAAAAAGTCCAGCTTCTTGTCTGCAGCTTATCTGTAATGTGTGCCATCAAATGTGAGGCTCAGATATGATGACTCTGAAGAACAGAGCAGGAAGGATTTATGTCAGTGCTTTTCATCCCAATCTATATGCAAAATACAACACTGGTGATGGAATTGTGAAGTTGCACTACTTGAGAAGAAAATATTTACATTTTTTTCCCCAAATACTGTTTCCAGGAAGTCACCCTGAATCACAAAAGGCTCTTGCTAGCCAGGCTTACGCTCATTTATTTGGCTGTGCTGACCCCCAGAGTCCAGTGCTCTGTACGGCACATCTCAAGCCAAATCCCATCAGGCTCCTCATCCTCTTTCCTCCCACTGCCACTAATTCAAAGAGATTTTGCTGGAGTGATTGCTCCCACAGCCTGGGGATGATTGCACCCTGCCAGCACCAGAGAAAACAGACATTTACCCCGCGCTGACTCAAATTGCTGCATGCCTTTGAAACAGCAGAATTAGCTAGATAAGGGGGGGGAAATTACATAGGCATTATAATAAAGCACATAGAGAATCTCATGGGGAAGCTGTCTGATTATATCTAATATCTCCAGCCACACACCTGGCAAAACCTGAATTATCACTATATAAGCACCTGCTGGGGCAGAAAGGAATCCTTTATATCTGCTACTTGAGTCTGGAGAAAGATGATACTATTCTCTAACGTACATTTTTAGGACTTTCTAATTCCATTTTTCTGAAAAAACTGTTTGCCATATTAACTATCAAACATAGCAATCAGACTTTATTAAACACTCAGAAAACAGAGATGGATTAATCTGGGTTAAGTACTCTTAGGTAGTTGCTGCATAAGAGAAATTGTTTAGACCACAGTCACAATGTTAAAATCACTGTAACAGACACCAAAACTTCCCCAGGACAGGAGGACACTGGAAGCTGAGTGATACCTCACTTTTTTTTTTTTTGAGAGGAACCCCACTTCAATAAGTGAAGCGTCCTTCTCTTGCACATAGCACTAAAAAAATCATAGTTTCCTTTACCCAAATTCAGGTCTCCTGGGGAATGAGGGTTTACAGCTGTTTTCTAAGCAAGTTTAAAATACTTACATACTTTTAACTTTTAAAGCTCAATGCCAACTTCAGTCTAGAAAAAAAAATTAGTTTGTCTTCGGGTAAGAGGCATTTTTCACAACCCAGACGGGAATTATCTTCCCTCTCCCCCCTTCACAAATGACAACCTGATAGATCTCTTCTGTCTCAGTATGCCCTTCTGTGAAGGCAGGATCTTTCTTCTTGGCTGTTCTCCCCAATCACTGCCTGGCTCTGCACCCCCTTTAGACTGACACTTGTCCCCTGAGCTACAGCAGCAGCTGAGGAGACATTTGTGAGCAGGGACATCACCCCTGAGTCCCCTTTGTCACCAGCACGGGGGGCACAAGCTGCAGGGCTGGCTGTCATTGACACTGCTCACACAGGGGACAAAGGGAAAGTGCTGAAGTGTGAAAGAGAAAGAAAAAAAGTCATAATAAATAACATCCTGGAAAGGAATCAAATAGAAGTATCATTTGATGTATCACCCAGGACCATGTACTGCTCAGAACTCCTGTATCAGCAAACAGGCTGATGGCACTGATAGATCACCCCTGCTGGGACAGCCCAGCAGGAGCCAAACCAGGACTCCCACCTGAAACTGCATCCCTCAGCCCAGCATCTTGACTGCATCCAGCCCCTCAGTGCATCCCACTGCCAGCAGGATTGCAGTGGAAAGCATCACATTCCTTCATTCAGCACCTGAGGCTGCAACATTTTGCCATAAACAAACATATTAATTGGAACTCTTTAAAAGTAGAACAATTTTTCAAGCAAAAATCCATCTCCAAGCACAGGTGAAGCCCAGAGAAAGTCTGTGGTGCTATATCCTCAATACATTGTTAGCGTAGAAACACATAACCACGGACGGGTTATATGCAAGGTGCTTTTATTAAGGTGCCGGGGGAGAGGGGTACAAACCCAAATCAATCCCCAACATGGATTTCAGGTGCTTACATTATATACCCTTCTTGTTGTATAATCATATATTAATCATTTACCCAAGCACAAATCTCAAACCCCCCCAAACGATCATCTATTATGTGTTTTCACTCAAGCATAATTTTCAGCCCCCCTTTCCCAGGTGCAGCTACACAATTAACTCATCTGTCTTAGTCTCTTACCCCCTAGATGAATACTCAAATTCAGGCTTGCCTCCTACCATCCAGGCAAGTACACAAGTTCAGGCTGGCCTGAACAGAATGTCCATCTTGCTCTTGGGGCCTACTTCAGTTACTACAATTTAGAAACATTTTAACCCTATGCTATCAACATCATCTCCTTCTAGGAAAACACCCCTACGCTTAAGGGAGGGATCCCAGAATTTTTTCTTCTTACAGCATTAACATTAGGGATGCAGAAAGGAAGCACAAAGGAGAGAACACAAGGATTCACTGTGACCTGGCACAGATGCCACCACCGCCACCTGCCAAATGCCCCAATGGCTGCAACCACCTCTATCCACGTGAGCCCCCCATGTGACACCCGGGCTGAGAACTCCCCCTGCTTTGTGCCCACCACTTCTCCAGCAGCTCCATCCTCACTCTCCTCTGGCCGCAGGGGTACGATGTCCTCTGGAACCTGCTCTGGTAAATCCCCCTCACAGTCGACACCGCTTTCCATGGCTTCCACCACAGAGGCTTTCACAGAAACCAGTCCCTGTTCGCACCTGGTGGGACAAGTTTTTTGGGACCAACTGGGTGTATAAGGCATTTCTTGCAAAGGAAAAGCAGGAGACACTCCAGAGATCAAAGCTTCCCTATGCAGGGTGGCTGGGGAAAGGGTGGAGGGATGGACACAAGTGAGGCAGCCAACTCCTGTGCTTCAACCAATTGATCACAATTAAGGTTAAGTCATCAAGCAGGTGCTCCTGCTTTAAGTAACTTGTTTCCACCTGGCTTCCCACCTTTTTTTTTCTTTAACTAAGATTGTAAAGATATCAGTTTAGTTTTGTGTTAGATAAGCCAAGCTATTCCCAATGTCACATATGCTTTCAAAAACAGAAGCATGTTTTACATTCAAGATACAACTATTAAAAACATCTTATGTAACTCGGCTATTTTTGAGACATAAAGCCCTGCTCTTGAAGATTTTTAAAACCCTCTTTTGCTTGGGTTGTCCGTGGGTTGAGACTGGACCATAGTGCACCTCATATCCTGCAGCATTTTCTCTTTCTGAAGTCAGAGCTAAAGGGGGATTTTAAGAGTAATAAGTGAGAAAATATTGTGGAAAGAATATAATGTAACCAAGTATAAGAAAAACATTGAAAAGTAACAGTTAAACCTCTTGTGGTTGGGGAAGAAGAACAGATCCTTTGAGACAGGCATACATACTTCAAAGGGCCCTTTTAGAAGTTTTACTGAGTGGAAAAAAAACCTCTAACATTTAAGACAGTAATTCACTGAGCAATATGCTTAGCAGAGGCTGTGGAGGTTTGTAGTGAAAGAAGGAGGAGGCTCATGATAACATATTTTGTAAATCAAGGCCAAATCAAATGCATTGAGCTTCAGCAGCTGTGCCAATTAAATCTCATTCAATTTGCTGAACAAGAACGTTAACATTAATCACTTTGGCAAATTTCTTAGAATATTTCATGTCACTGAGTATTAAAGAGATTTTTGTGCTTGTTTACAGTGCAGAATAACATTCTGTGAGGCATTATCATCAGTCACTGAGCAACTGTGGGATGCATTAGGAACCCTGGGTGGTTCTTAGCAGTGTTTCTCTAGTGGTGCTTTGCCTCCTAGAGGCTTTTTCAAGAGTATCCAACAGATTTTGTTATTTTTTAACTGCAGTTATTCTCTGCCATTGCACAGCACCCTCAGCACAGACAAAGAACAAGATTCCAGCCAGAACAGAGGCACTTTTGCCATGTGAAGCCTCCACAGCCATGTCCCATCTCAAACCCACATCCTCACTGAAGCTCAGGGCACAAGGACAGGGGGAATTCCTCTTTGGCCTTATTGATTCATTTGGGCCTACAAACAAACAGGTTCATCTTTGATCAGGTGTTCAGGTTTCCATAGCCGAGGTTGTTTCCTCCTTCAAGAGGTATGCCTGAGGTTGTCCCACCTTTGATTCCGGTTCCACGACTCAGGTACCAAATTATACAACATCTCTGCTGCAGAGGAGGCACATCTCACCCTGGGCTATTCCATCATGTGTGACACCCAACAACAAAGAGAGGAGCTGCTTTTCTGACCTTGTAACCCTACTGGGTGTGTTTTCCCCATATTTTCTTTCCTTTCCTGACTGCAAAGGTACTTACCCTTCTGAGGTGAAAGAGGCAAGGTGGCAGCTACTGCTAGACAGTTTCTGCCCTGTCAAGGGTGAAATGTGGAGTGAAAAACACGTCAAAAGATGAAAATGTAAGATGCAAAAAGAAACAATAATAGAAAAAAAATCAGGCTACAAAATCAAGGTAGTGAGATTTTTCCCTGGATTGCCAAGGTTTTTCTTTAGCTGCAGGTTCATTGATTTATAGATTTATCAGTTTAAACATTAATAAAAGGGAGCCAGCTGTGCAAGAGAAAAATCATTTTGAAATGAAATAAGGAATAATTGCAAAGTCCCACAGCTGCACAGAGCAACCCATAATATGTCATTATCTGTGTATCAGGTAATTAAATTTCAGGATCCCACATGGTAAATTTGATGTCGTACATCAGTATTAACAGGGACGCATTTCTGGAAAACCAGAGAGCTCAGTGAGATGGTTTGTGAGCACAAGACAATGTGGGTTGGGTAACTTGGTTAATGTCTTACTTTATGGTGTTATTAGGAAATATTGAGCCCTAGGTGCTAAACTCTCCTTTTTCATGTCTTCTCTCTTCCCAACTGCATTCGCTAAAAGGTTCTGTCTTCTGCCAATGATGCCCTGAACCAAGGGCTTTCCCACTCCCAAGAGAAATGCTTTTAACTTCTCGTGGAAAAGGAGCAGAGCAGAGTCTGGGACAGCAGCAGAGCTTGGCATCAGAGCAACATCTCAGCATCATCACATGTGAGTGCCACTACCCCACACTAAGGGGCAGAGTAACCCACGTTTGGTACCTGCTATAATTAAAGAGCGGACAAACAAAGCCATGTGGAGTGATGAGATTGTTCCTCACTGTCAGAAACCAATGAAGTCAAAACAGACCCAGAAAAGTTTCATTAGTCCAGTTTTTATTCAAATTAAATGATGGGGAACTACAGTGTGATTTTCTTTCATAATATAAATACGTCAGTGAAGAATGTTTCTTGAGTTGTTCATCGCACTGGACAAGACAGCTGTCAAGAGAATTACTTTGCAAAGTCCTTTGTCCTCCACACTCATGCAAAATAGAATCTTTAATTTAAAAAATGAACTTAAACGGTCAACCAACTTGTTACAGTATACTGTCAGCTACCGAACCAACAAAGTCTGGTTTACAAAACCAAAAAATTTCACACCCAGGTAAATTATTTCACAATCATTCATTCCCCTTAAGGGTCTTTTATACATAAAATATACAAATTAAAATTATCAATATTTATTTATTTATTGTCACTGTAGAGGAAAATAATTTATAAACCCATAAACAAAGATAAGGGCAGAAGAAAAAAAGTGAATGAGCCCATATTCAAGCCATAATGTCTAGCACACCTCCAAACACTGCAGCTTTGAGTAACAAATTATGCTCACATGAAAGTGATTTTTGGGCATGACGTGGGCAAAGGGGGCAACTGCTTTGTTGATCTATTAATAATGAATCCCAAAGATTAAGACCGAGCTGCATTCATCTGTTGAACCATCACAATTAGCTTGATGAACAGCACTCATCTGTTGAACGGTCATGTTGGCTTGATGAACAGGCATCACACCTCGCTGGATATTGAGGATTTTGATCTCCAAACAATGCAAACAAGAGAACAGTATTGAGCTTTCATGGTGGTGACACGCAAATGCTGCCAAGTGTATTTATGGCAATTACTTGTTGTACACATTACATAAAAAGACATTGTTTGGATAAACTGAATGAACTGAAAATTTATTTTAATCACCCTCAATTCATCTATTAGGCATCAACGGAAAAGATGGACTTAATTCAAACGTGTTTAAATAACAGGTTGCTTGAGGCAAATCTACCCTGCATTGCAAGCCCAGCACGGTGTGCACCACACATGGTGCTGTTGGGGTTGAGGCACGTCCTGGGGTGTGCAAGAGCAAAGCCCCCTTTGCAAAACCCAAGGCCAGAGTCCCCCAGTGAGTCAAGCACAGGGTGACCCCAAAAAGAGATGACAACAGAAGGAGCTGAGGAAAGCATTCATATTCGCAAAGGACCAATGTGAGGAAGACGCCCGGGTTCGGTCTGTAAAGTTTTACTAAAACTCCTGGAATAATTTGTCTGATTTTGGCAACCTGAGGGGTTGTGCCCAGACTGCTGTAGGCAGAATACCTCTGTCTTCAAGCAGCTCATGCAGGAGCCAAGAAACAGAACCACCAAGCGACAGCTTGTTCCCCAAACTACCCAAGAACCAAACTCATGGCACAAGAAAATTAAATCAGGGTACTGAAATCGCTGTAAAATAAGCAATAATCTAAGAGCCTATGGGTGACTGAGGTAAGGGGCTTGAATTTATCTCATAATGTGGAGCCCAATGCTGTCCTTCTAACATTAAAACCAAAACAAGAGCTATCCCAGATCTTTCTTACAACATGGCATTTCTTGTGCAGAGAACACACAGAGTCACACCTACACCACAGCCAGCAAAAACCACACCGAAGTGCACGAATAAGATCCAGAATTTAACAGAAATTTCATTGAAGACCATAAAAAGCAATCCAAAAGTTATTTAAAATTGTCTTATAAAAATATTTACAGTAAAATTTGTTAGCGCTAACGCTACGTTTTCAGCCCTAGAAAAAGGCAATCTGTAAAGGATCTGGCTCAGGTGCTCAGAATGAACAATACAAACACAAAACCACACACCAATGACAAATTCCAAAAGCATTTTGGGGGTGGGGGGTACAGCTGATTCATCACATGTTACGGCTGTTCGTATTGCATAGCTGGAAAACGAGGTCACTTGACTTGCATAACACTGCAACGTTTGAGAAGGAAGGGAAGAAACAAAGGTGTCATTTGCCATCGAGGAGAACTGGCTGCAGCTGGGAACAGCACCACTCATCCCTGGCAAGGGCTATGAGTCCTAGCCCTGTCCAGCAAGCCACAGGTCTGGGCCAGCGCTGGGCAGAAATGCCATTTTACAAGAGCAGAAAACCACCAAAACCTGCTTTCCTTATGAGCAAGGAAGGTTTATGAATAGATGGATAGCACGGGATAAAATTATCCCACCTCCAGGTACACCCATTTTTCACATCTGACAAACACAGCAAATTGCAATCTTGCACCTCTCTAGCAGTACCTACCAATTTTTATCTCTGGCCTACATAAACTCATAGTCTCTGGATAATATTTGCCTTTTCTCCAGTGAAGCCAGAGGTGTGAGAATGTTGGCTGGGAACTGTTCCCAACCATTGAGCTGTAGTTGGGCTGTACAGTAGCTTATACAGTAGTTTATTTAGCTTTATGTCTATACCAGACCTAACAAGGGCCACGTGTGCCCAAATGCTTGTCCAGCCTTGTCCAGTCACCTCAGCCTAACAAGATGCTACCTCTGACCAAAAGGCTTTGTCTGTCTCATTTTTATCCTTCATTCCCAGGCTGCATGGAAGGGAAGCACCTTTTGGGCCAGTGAATTTGAGTCTGTCCCAAGTGAGGCCACATCACCTTCCTCATGCCACCGTAAAGGTGCATCTCAGGACCCCGCTCCGAAGGCAGCTGCAGTCAGGGAGACATTCCTCCTGGGAGACATTCCTCCTGGGAGACATTCCTACCAGCCTCAATGGCTTTTACAGTAAGCAACACCTCAGAGGAGAGCAGCATGTCACACTACTATTTTGGCATGTTTCGCTGCAGATTGAAAAAGGTTTAAAGGGTATTATGGAAAAGACTATTTTTTTTTAATTACTGTTTTCAAGACCTCTGAGCTCACATACAGTGGAAGGGTAGGCATAAAGAGTAATAATGCCTTTTCTTTAGACAGTTTGCCCTTGTTTGTAAAAGCAACAACATCCAAAGAGGAGTGGGAGCTACCTCACATTCCCCATGAAGGCCAGCCCCTCTGCAGGGCAGTGACAACACAGTCAGGGGCTGTTTCCCCCACAGTGAACAGGCACCCATCTTACAAGGACTGTGTCAACTCAAACATCAAAGATTACATCTTTATAGAAGTACCCCACTCCTCTACAAAAACAGCACAAGACGATGTAGCTTAGATCCCTCTGAAATAAATTTTTAAGTATTTTTCTCTTCTACTGTCGAAGGTCACATAGAGCAGCTCTACAGAGACAGCAACCAGCATAACAACACTGGACAGCTGCCCACAACAAAAAGCCTCCACTGATCTACAGGAGGAAAACAAACAAACAAAAAAAAGCAAACAACAAGAAAAAGAGTAGAAAAAATATTTTTCTTCACTAGCTCCCTTTAGCTGGGAAACTTTTGGGAGCTCACCCCTGTATGCAGAAGCATGTCAGAGCTCATAGGGAGACAAAAAAGGTACTTTAAAGTCAAATATCTTCTTAAACAGAAAACTTTAAGGATTTGTTATACAAGCAAGACAGGTACCTTACATCTGGATCTAGATTTATGTGTTTTGAATAATCTTGTAAGTTCCTCATACTAATAGAGGAATGCTTTCAGTAAGGACAAGACTAAAATAGCAATTACAGTGACAGTGATTAGTTAATCTCCATGCTCTGGAAGCATTAAAACACTGCAGGTATTTTACTTGGTTCATTAATCCCTGCTTGGGCGACAGAGGGCTCTCTCTGTATGGAATGTCTCTACATTAATGGCACCATAAGGTATTTTTTAACATCTAAATGCTCTATTATGAAATGGCATTGAAATGCTGGACAGAGCTAGAACTGAAGCTTTCAGCACAGCTGAAACATGTGGGTTGGGAACATTTTCTATTCAAGCAACACTTGTTTCACAGGAGCAATAAGCCCCGTGGGAGCAGCATGTGTTGTGTGGGGCTGTGAAGTTTTGTGGCTCAGGTGCTGAGACTTCAGCTCCGGGAAGGCACTGCCCAGCAGGTCCCGTCACGCACAGCACACAGCATTCATGGCAAGTAGAAAAACCACATGGTGTTTATTTCCACAAGCATAGGGATACATACAGCAGTCCAGTGGCATGTACAAATGTATGACTGAGACAGTGTCACACTCGAGCCAGACCACCCTGTTCCAGTCCATTTCTGCTGTTTTCCTCTGTTGGAACTCAGAAGTTTCCACTGCCAGTATTAAAGTCCACCCTATAGGCACAGTGAGTAAGTAGTTCCACCAACAATGTGCACGGAGCATCAGTAGGGAAGAAATCCAGAAACGTTTGTTTTTACTCACATGCCCAAACGTAGCAGTTTTGTTTCACACAAGAAATTCTGTGCCTGCAGTCCAAGCACAGCGTTTATCTCAGGACACATGCCATCGAGAAGAACAGTTGATTGCACCACAGATAACAAGCAACACCTCGTGTCTAGCATGGAACATGTCCTCAGAGGGATTTTCACTTGGCTATGCAATCCACTGCAGAGTGGACAATGCTTGCAACGTATCACTTGTCATGCTAAGACATTAACAGCAATGAGATGGGTCAAGTCAGAGGTCAGACATCTTCCCAACACCACCTAGCTGGATCCACTTCACTTCTGCTCCTCACATTGGCTTGATCGTGTGTCACAAGGGTTTGTGAATCACAGCCACACCTGTTGTAAGAACAGACAGACACAGTTATGGCAGGAGCATCCCCTGGGTTGCCACATGGATGCCGCTGTAGAGCCAGGAACGGAGAGATGTAGCAACACACAAATCCAGAGAAAGAATGAATTATTTATTAATTTTACAATCATTTTTATATAGTCTAGTTCCATAAAGCGATTAGACAATGTTCACACACCTCCTAGGGTGATTGGTTCAGGTTCTATCACATCCACAGTAAAACATTTCTCAGTGTACCATAAACAGAACTTAGCAAAACACCAGATGTGACTATTGTCTGGATGAACTATCTTACTGTTTTCATATCTTGCGTGAGAAAGGAAAGGTTCTCAAAGAATTAATGCAAGAAGCGGAAAATTCATCTGCTAGCAGCATTTTGGTATTCACATGTGGCTACAATCATCCTGCAAAGCTAAAGGCCAGCAATGAGGGAGGTGTCTCCCGCTTCTGTGAAAGTTTCTTCTGCTGAAATTAACATAAAACATACCCAAAAAGTAAAATTAAAGCTTCAGGGGGCACAGCCCTCAAGTTTATGGATGACCCCACTGCTGCCCACTCTCCCTGCCTGTTTACCTGCGTAACTCCTTCCTGTGCTCATGCTGGTTGGCAACAACGTCCACTTGTCTGTGCTGGGGTTGTAGTATTCCACTGAGGCCAGATTGCAGGAACCATCATCGCCTCCCACCACGTAGAGGAGACCATTCACCGCACACACACCTCGAAGCAGAGCACAGATGGTAAGACATGGGCTAACTCATCCCTCACAGCACGCTGCTGCCACATTCCAATTCACTCCCAAGCACATCCCACATCTCCCACTTTTATCACAACACTGATCACATATAACGCGAGCACATGAATTGCATTAAAAACACACAGACAACTGAGTCAAACATCACAGAAAGGCTTATCATGGTTACCTGCATTTCTTCTACACATATTCATGTCTGCTACTTGCTTCCAGGTGTTTGTCCCTGGGTCGTAGACTTCCACACTCTTCCTCACCAAGGGCCCATCGTGGCCCCCGGTGGCGTAGAGCAGCCCACTGAGCACACCGACACCTGCCGAGCACAGCCAGGTCAGCCACAGCACAGGGACAGGGCTGCACATCCCAGGTTCTCCTACTGAGCATGGTCTTGGCCTCTCCAAGGCACTTCCAAAAACATGAGCCACGTGCATCAAGATCACCAGGCGCGTGGTCAACTCTGCACCCACCCACCCACCCCGTGGCACTACAGCAGCCTTCACAGTAATGCCTGGCAGATGACCCCTCTCAGGAAGCTGTCAGGCTATCCAAGATCAGCAGTCTAGTCCCATGACATTCCTCTGTCTTTATTCCATCTCTCTGGATTGACTTGCTCCCTGCCTCCCACCCCACCTTGTTTCCATCTGCCTGATATTTTCTGCCAGGACCCTCTGCTTTTAGCCTGATTCCCCCTTTCAGGACTTTTATTTTTGTTTTTCCTGCTGCCATTGTGCCACATGACTTCATCCCTTGGGTGATCTTCCTCTCCTCAACAACTTACAGCCCTGGCTCTTGAAGCTGCCACTTGGTTCTCTCCTCCCGCTCCCATCCACAAAACCTGGCAGCACTTGGCACAGACAAGGTGCCTCCAATGCCACTTTCTCAGCCATTTTTGAAGGTCCTTGGCTGAATCTCTGGGAATCACAGGGAACTTAAAGCTACTTATGCCTAATATTAAGTAAATTAATTAAAATGTTCACCAATCCTTGAGAGTTAAAACTTCCAGCAACATATCTTCGTTAATAGGTTCAAAGGCCTCTACTAAAATTAACAAGGTGGGATGTTAGTAAAACAGAAAGAGATATGAATCACATCATTTCAACCATGGGCATTAACCAGTGTGCAGGGAGGAGGGGGGCCCTGCCAGCCTGATACTGACAGGTTTTTGACTTGCAGGGATCTTTCCTGTTTAGGAAAGGAGAGGACAGGAAGAGCTGCTGAGCCAGAAAACAGGCACCACCCAGGCTCAGCAGCTCCATCAGGAATGCCCCTATCTGGGGACAGGTCTATCATGGTTACCTCTCCCTTCTCCTTCTAAGATTATCTTAGCTTGCTACTGCTGGGTTTGGTTTTGGCCAGCCATCTCTCACTGTACCAAGAGGTGCTGAAATCCTAATATAACATTGGGATTCATGGTTCACCTCTGGCAAACAGATAATTAATCTCTAATGGCCATAAATATCCACCTTACTGGGCCATATCCTTGGTCTGGTTGAAGTACTCCAACGTGCACGGCTTGGGAAGAGCAGAACACATCCAAGTGTGAGTCCTGGCTCCTGAGGTGTGCCAGGTGTCCCCCAGTTCACTGGAAAATGGAAAGTCACTTAACTGCATCTGAGCCCAGCAGCCTGGGTGTGCAGCACCTTGGCATTTGACTATATTGAGCTGTTAATAAAAATTTTATGCTTTTAAGAAATAATTTAATTAGTAAACTAATTTAAACAAGTAAGAGAGTAAAAGAGTCAGAAACACTCTCAAGCTTTTTCACATGAAACTGCCTCCCTGTGCAGTGAGACAGACAGGGCACACAGGGACAGGCCATCCCTGCCAGGAGGGGAAGGGAACCCTCCAGCTGGTTCAGCAAACCCTGGGAGTGCTCAAAAATGTACAGATGTGGCACCTGGGGACGTGGTTTAGCAGTGAACATGGCAGTGCTGGGTTATCGGTTGGACCTGATGATCTTAAAGGTCTTTTCCAATCTAAAAAATTTTATGATTCTACAAAACCTGGGCAGCATCTGCACATCCCCACAGCCCCAGCATCTGGATTAGCGGGGCCCCAGGGACTTGGGGACACCTGTCCTCACCCCCACTAGATGTCAGCACGGGGACGGCAGTGCCGAGCACGGTGTCATTTCTGGAGCTGTACAGCAGATTGTGCTGCAGCACCGCTGGTGGCCAGTGGCACTGGGCAGTCCCCTCCAGTCCCTGCTGGAGGGGCATCTGGGGCACAACCAGAGCCTGAGAAGCTCAGCTTTCAGGTGGGGAACAGAAAGCTGCAAAGAAGTTTGGCAGGGGAGTACGAGCATTCCTAACAAAGGACTTGCCACATGGAGAAACACTTGTAAAGCAGCACTCAGAGCAGAGTGTTTCCAACAAGGACAACTCACTAAAATGCATCTCACTACAGGCACAAACTTCTTGCTGTTTCAACACACTGCCAACAACAGGAGATACTCATTCTGCTCTCCTGGAAGGCTGCACTGGGCTAGGTTTAAGCATCAAGCAGATACTACAAACCTCTTCAACAGAACTCAAACCAACCATGTGCCCATATTTGCCTCACTTGGAGCTACAGAAAAGGTACTGGAGCGAGGAAAGAAAGACAGGGTATAGAGAGCAGGCTCAAACTGCCCAGCTCAAAAGGGAACTCCCACCACAGCTTAACCTGTGGGGTCATTTCAGCCCCAAAGAGCAGCCCCCAGGCTTGGCTGCCGGTGGGTAACCGCACAATTTAACATCGGGGAGGACTCATGGCACACACCGAGCATTAGGACCAACACTGACAAAGTCCCATTCACCTGAAGATGATTTTAAATGCAACGGATAAGAGCTCCTATCTCTTTCAGAGAGGAACAGTCACAGAGAAGACAAATTGCTACCTGGCCCAAGATCATGTAGGAAATTAGAAACCATCAAGACTAGAATCTAATCCTTTTACAGCAGGTCCTTTCCTCTAATCCTCCAGATCAACTCTTGCCAACAAAAAATAAACTGAAAACTAGCTAAGCAGGAGCAATCTGAGATGAACTTTGTTATCCTACATATCACTCAACATGCAGATGTGGTTTGCCACTGGATGCTTGCAGGAAGATCCAAAAAGAAAATCCATCTGAGACTCCCCAGTGATAGGGGAGAGGGAGGTGCAGCTTGGCTTTCCTGTACCCAGCTGTGTCTGCAGCTGGCGATTTGGAAAGGGAACTCTTTGCTTACAAGTGAGATGCATCTGTTAGCAGGGCTACTAGAGACACTGAACATTATTCCATTAATCCGGAAATTAATCTCAATTTGGCAGATTTTGTCAAAGCCGGGAGAGCTGCTGAGAGCTTCCAAGCCATTTTGTTTTTACTCCTCACGGGAAGGGGAGCAAATAAGAGGCTGCACTTGCAATCCCAGCAATGCCAAATCCCACTTTTGCATCCTGTCTGCGAGCAGAGAAGGTGGTGCCCATCCTGAGCAGCCGTGGGAGCCAGTACCTGCCCCGCTGCGCCGCGTGCTCATGTCGGCCACGTAGGTCCACTCGTTGGTGGCAGGGTTGTACTGCTCCACCGTGCTAAGGCACTGCCGCGACGCTCCGTCGTAGCCCCCCACGGCGTAGAGCTTCCCTGGAACAGACACAGCCATGGCTCACATTGCCATCCCAGCCCAGCGTGGGGGATGGAGCCTGCATGAGGACAGCTCTAGGGACACCTGAACCTGAAACCTGCTGGGATGTCTGGGGAAAAGCCTAGCAAAGGGATCTGGAGTGGGCTCACGGACAGGAGGGACTGTTTGTAAAGCTGTTGAACTGTCAGTAACACAAGGACACAATGCAACAATTTAATCAGAAGTCAACGGCCCAGAGGGTTTTCCAAATTATTTGTTGACCCAGGAGAAGAGGGAATATCAAAGCATGTTCTGCTGATGGAGGGTTTCCCCCCTGTTCAGGTGTGCTGTCAAAGGCTGTCACTGTACATTAATTACAGCATCACATGAGCAATAAATATGAAACAGCCTCCTACAATAATATAATACCTGCAAAGAAACCTAGACCTGATTTTGAAGAACTTGGGCCAAATCCAAACCCAGCAATGCTGCAAGCACAGCTGAGGCCAGCCTGGTCACCCGTGCCCAGTGATGACAGCACAGGAGATACACCGTGTTGTGTTGTGAGGGTCTCTGGGATATCTGACCCTCCCTACCTCATCTCACTGAAAGCTGATTAACACACACTTACTGAGAGCAGAGAAGCACAATCAGATATCATGGGACTGCATCATACATGAAACAAGGCTGATGCTCTACTGTGTCCTCTGTTCCCAGGCCTTACTGATACTCTTCCCTTTTCTCCCTGTATCATCTATCAGCTTGTTTTGCATTTAGGCAGTAAACTCTCTGGGCAGAGAGGGATTCTTCTCACTAAAGCAGCCAGCACAGGGCATTCTGGTTCAAGTCTAGGTCTCCTAGATGCTACAATAAATAATTAATACAATAAACAATTAATAAAGCTCAACAAATATGTAGAAAAATTCTAATCTAAATTTTTGTACAAAACCCAGAAATAATATCAACTCCCAATCCATAATAGCAGAGCCTGGCCATGAATGAGCTGTGCAATTCTTTGCATGCACAAGACTCCCACCAGCAGTTATCTTGAGCCTTAGGCTTTTGCATCCTCCTGTTCCTGGATGTTTGCAAGGCTCCAAGAACAGGCTGGCTCTTTTCTTTCTCCCTCAGGCCCACTCATGGCCTCCTTCTACATCTTCCTGTCTCTATGAACATTTCAAACTCTTATTTGCCCTGTTGGTCCTGCCTGGTATTTGTCAATGAATCAGGCAAGAGTGCCAGTCCAAGCAAGATAAGATCAATTTCCCCAGCTGGCATCAATTATTAGGTATTTTCAGTATTCACAGACATCAGATCAATTTTTGTCACATTCAGATGAACCCTGTGGATTAACTGCAGGCTGCAGCTTGTTTCCTACGCCAGCATGATCAGCTCTTGTCCCCATCACATGCCCTCAATTATTTTTATCATGGACTCCAACATATGCAACACTTATTCGTGCTTTCAAACAAACCAAAGGGAAATAATTTCTTGAGTCTCCAGTAGAAAATCTGTCCATAGAAATGCATCTCTCAGGTCCACATTTCATATTTTTCCTGCATTCAAGCCACTTGAGCAAATTCCAACGACTGACAGCAGCCCAGCACTTCCCAATCATGGGCCAATTTTGAAGGAGGTGCTACTTAAATAGGCAAATTTAAGCTAAAGACCACTTTTTATTCTAACTTTATCTCCCTTCTCCTTCTCACATAAACACATTTCATGTACATTAACGTATTCCATGTATTTCCCACTCAAACAGGTCAAACCAAATCACTGTAAAGCATTGTTTATATGGTTTATAATGAGGCATGCCAACACTGCACTAATTGGAAAGTGCTACGCCACGCTAAGGACAAGTTCAAATAAAGCCTTTCACTTGCTTCAGAACAGATTTTGTAAAGGAAGAAATGGTTCCTACTTAAACTTTTCATTCTCCTGAATCCAAACCCAGCTGCTCAGTTCCAGCTCCCTCAAGTTTGGTGCTGACACAGAGGTGCCAGCAGCTGCCACCATCCCCTCAGGCCTCCCACCTCGCTCCGAGCTGCCGCAGCACCAGCCTTTGCTACCGTCAGCCCCTGCTCATTTCAGAACCACAGCAGAGCGTGCTGTGCCTGATGTCAATAAACACAGGTTTTAGTATTCCTGCCAAACCACCAGCTTGGGGCTGTGGGACGAGCTCTGTTCCTGTTTCTCTGGCTGAGCAGATTTTCCGTGATGGGTATTCCATCCACGCAGCGTCTGCAGGCAGCAACAGCATCCACTGCACAACAGCGCTGGCTTTGACCAGCCAGAAGCAGCCCAGGAAGAATTTGGATACAAAGAAACCTGCACACACCTAATTGCATTCACAGGAGGCAGGGGCTGGTCTGATACAGGTTTGAGGCTCTTGGAAAGCTACACGATTTTTCACCAAGATAAAGAGGAGAATGGAAAAAGTTGCAGCAATTACATCATACAAAATCAATCTTTCCCAACTGGCCTAGGGAACAGTTCTTGCCATTCCCTCCTACTGCACTTAACCATTCAGGCTTCTGTTTGACACAGTAACATTTCTTGGATGGAAATGGCTGCTGATTTTCTTACCCTCCACAACTCCAACTCCAACACTGCTTCTTCTTGTGTTCATGGGAGCCACAAAAAACCACTCATTGGTTTTATAGCTATAGGCCTCAACTGATGCCAGACCTAGTTAAAAAGGGGATACACAGGTTTTCTAATTAAAAAAAAAGAGAAGAAAAAAAGATTGGTGTTGCACTTTCATCTGCCTTCCACCTCCTCCCAAGCCCGTAATTCCCACCACGCTCCTGCAGTCCCACTCCCTAATCCCTTGCCTTTCAGGCTGGGACCAGCATGTCAATGCCACTTCTTCAGTGGCTGGAAAAACTGTCACCCCATCATCCCTGCCCTGAGACTGCTGCCTCTCCAATGTGCTGAGGACACCAAGGTGAGCAGAGTCCGAATTGCAAGCCCAAAAGCCCCAAATCCTTTCAAGCATTATAAAACGTCCATGCAAAGGTTTAAAAATTCCCCCAGACCCTGCTGCAATAGTTAGTTCAGGGCTTAACCAAGTGGCAAAGCTTTACAGCAGAGGCAGAGGTGTGAATCTAAACATACAGCTATGCCAAGATAAATCCCAGGCACGCTGTAAGATGTCTTGCTAGAATTGTATTCATGTTGCTATGAAAAATTTAACTGAAACAAGGAAAATTCCCTTTTCAGCCCAGAAAAAGCATAAATACAGAGAATGAGGCTGAAAGAACTGTATCACTCAAGAAAATAACAAGGATGAGATTCTGTGCAATTGCTGACGGGTTGGAACACGCACGTGGGTAGTTACAACACGCACCAGACCCATTTCTGGCTCCTTCTCTACAGAACCATAGAGGAAGGGCACAGGAACATCTCTAAAGCTCTGCAATGTCTGCAGGGCCTCCAAAAACACTTTTTTCAGGTCAGGCACTGCCTGGTTTTTGCCCGGTCACCTACCAGTGCTGCCATCAAAGCCGCCCACTGCGTACAGGAGGTCATTGAGCACGGCAGCGCCCAGGGTGCTGCGTCTCTCCTGCATGCTGGCTATGGACGTCCACTGGTCCTTCGCGCCGTCGTACACGTCCACCGTGCGCACCCGCAGCGACCCGTTAAAGCCCCCGACAGCATAGACATTGCCAGCCATGAACACCACACCTGAGAAAACAGGAGAGGGTTTTACAGCAAACAGTTTGGGAAGCGAGTAGGATTTGTCTAGATCCTGCTCACCTGCAGGATGTGAAAGGCAGCTGGGAAGAGCGGAACACGGGCAAGGCTTTGGCGTTTTCTGCAGATTAACAGTGTTGAAGTCAAGCATGATAAAACATACGAGTCATATGGGAGGTGAAACACACATAAAAACGTGGCAGCATAAGGCACAGATGGAGTTCACACCTGAATGAGTAATTCTGTGAGCCAGAGGGAACACCAAATGGTGAGCCACATTCACAACCCCATCAGATGTTTTCAGAGGAACACTCCCAACTTAAAGGTCTGCTCTCCATCACCCACTCCTCGGCACCAAGAGGGACTGACTCAGCTCCTTTGATTTTTCACTAGGAAACCAGCAAGAAAAACTGGACCCCTGTGGGCTGCCAAGACAGCAAGAGGGGAGGAGGAGGGGAAACACTGATGGAGAAAGAGCCAGGAGAGAAAGATGATGAAAGGAAGACAGTGGCTATGGAGAGCTGACATGCAGGAGCAACCCCACTAGAGAGCAGAAAATCCACCTGAACAAGAAGGGAAACGTGTCTGTAGGGAAAGAAGAGAAAGGCATGGCAAAAAGAAAGAGCTGCTTGAGGCCAGGGGCACAGAGGAAGGCTAAAGGAAGGACTAAGAATGCCCACCCAGTGCTGAAGAGCTGCATTACGAAAAGAAGGTTGCAGCAAAAGTTCCCATTACCTGCTCTGCATCTCCGTGAGGGAAGCTCAGCAACCTGATCCCACCGTTCCTCCTCAAAATCATAGCACTCCACACTGCGAATGGCTTTGGGCGCCTGCCCACCCACCACAATCATCACCTGCAGAGGGAAGAGAAGAGCTAGAAAACCTCAGACATGACCCTGGGTAGCTGGTCTCCACAGAGAAACCATCACCACAACCTGGTCAAGAGCAGCTACCAAAACATGTGCTGCAGGCCAGCTAGGGACACTTATTTCAGGCAACTATATTTCAAGGGGGAAAAATTTATCTCCAATTTAACGCATGCTAAATATGGCCACCCCATTTACCCTTCCTCACTGTGTCCAAGCTGGGCAACTTGCCCAATTTCCCCTTGAAATACAAAACCTTTTGGCACCACAGCATACGCAAGACTCACTGCAAAAGTATTTTTAAGTGAAGAAGATTCCAGCATAATTTCCACTGGCGGCCCACTGTTTAGTCATTATCTCCACGGTAGTGCTAAAAATAATCAATGCCACTAGGCAAATAAAACGTGACAGCTGCGGTGCCACCTGTGGGGAAGGCGACACTCGGGGAAATCACCAGAACTGTTCTGACCAGGGGGTCTGGGCTGCTGAAGGATGTGATTTGTCAGCTTCATTATGGCTTCTGGCTGCCACAGGTACTGAAGCAAATGCAGGAATTAAACTCTGAATTCCTTACAGGTAGGGAAGAGCTATGTGAAGGTGATCAAGGACAATCTCAGGAGCGCAAGAACCGCTCTGCCGGGTCAGGCTAAGGGTTCATCCAGCCCCAGACTCCACTCCCAGCAACAGCAAAGGGTGGACATTGGTGGGAAAGTGAGAAGACCAGAAGACCTGGGCAGCATGCAGCATGGTCCTTCCCAAATCTGCCCTATCTGCTGCCAGAAGACAAACTCCCCACGGACACGGGTGCCAGGGGCCTGCAGCTCTGCACTAGAGGGTGCCCATTGCTCTGAGCCCCAGCTGGGCACTGCAAACCAACACCTGCACAGGCAGCCAGCCCCCAAAACACCTGCACTGACAAGCAGCTGGACCTGCACTTTGTTCAGCACACAATTCATTCAACCCTCCACAGCCATCAAGAGGGAAGATTTGCTCCCCTTATCACAGCAAATCAGCAGGACAAATATTACCCAAGACAATCTGATTTTTACAAGGCCAAGGAGCTAGAAAAAAGATAATGGGGCTTCAAATATAGATAAAGATTAGATGGAAAACTGGCTTTAGCCTCTGCAAGGCAGCTGGGAGTAGCTGAGGAGACAAGATCATCACTTGAGGTCACTTGGGTAACAAACTCAACTCCAAGCAGGGTTGCTTTAAAAGTAGAGTGCTAGACAGCAACTTAAGAATTTGAAGAGCATGGAAATAGTGGCCTGTTTGATCTACAAATATGAGAACGTGATATTAGAAACCAAATTGAGTCTAAATGAACAGCCTGACTACCAGTTGTGTAACAGTCTCCCATGGCAAGCTGCAGGGCTTCACACGATTACAGAATTAAGGGATTTCACAGCAGACAATAATCCCTCATCAGCGGGACCAACAGGCCAGATGAAAGTTTCTCTGTAACAAGATTGCTGAAAGATCATCACCTTTTTCCCTTTCTTCACAGTTAAAAAGAAGGGAGGAGAGACCTGCAGAAGGTTTGGGTTTGTACTCATAGGTCATGCTATAAAAGATGTTAAGAACCTCTGAATTCACTGATTTGCTGTTCCTTTTACCCTTAACTACTTTAATCCTTGAACAAGGGCCATGTCAGCCCTTCATGATACCCCCAAAGCTGTGTTCTACCAACTTCATCTCAGCAACAGCAGGCAGGAAGGCCACTGAAACACACTGGCACATGCTGCAAAACCATGATTTCTCAATGGACAGTCCAGTGTCCAAATATCAGAAACAGCACAGATCTCATACACATCCCACAAAGCAATCTCATTATCATCTCTGCTTGGAAAAATAACACACTGTGCCTTTGATGTCTTAGAATCTCCAAATGCTTACTAACAACTTCAGTGGCAGTCTGTTGAGAGACATTGTGCCAAACTGTGTTTATCTCCGGGGCACAGGGAAAAATTCCTGTGGTGGTTTTTTTCTTCACTAATAAAGTGGTGGCCGGAGCATCACATGCCTGCAGGATAAATGTGAGGAGTAACAAGGATTATTTATTCAGTTGCTGCTTTGAGTCTATTGAAATTCGCTTCAGACTTCCTGCCCATGGGGCTGGGTGCTGTTGTTTCCTGCTTTCCTGGCTTCTGATTATGGATACAGGAAAGGAAGAGACACCTACTGTGACCCTCCTCAGCAGGGCTCCACGACTCTTACCAGCCAGCAGCAACCTCAGCCAGCCCTCCCAGCGCTCCAGCAGCTCCCTGCAGCCACCCCACGGGTCAGAGAGCCACCAAACCACTTGTGGCTGACAAAATGTTTCAAGAGCAGAGATACTCCATCCCCTAAGGGTTTATCCAAGTTTATCCAACTTAATTATGTTTCCTTGCTGGGCATAGGCAATGCCAGAAGAGGGAGTAAAACACTTCAAAGCACAATCACCGAGTTAGTGAAAGTAACTTGGCAAGTTCTCAAGCTCCTGTAGAAAGACTGAAAATGCCACCAGGAACAGGAGTGAGGTGACACGAAGTGACGAGCTCAGCTTACCTTTGGCAAGCTAACAGGAGTCCTTGGCTTTGTCCTGGGATTCTTGATCAGTTGCCTTTGATCCAGAGGAAGCAAATGATATTTCATGGCCTCGATAAGGAAGTCTTTACAGGTGTTGTTATTCTTGATTAAAGCTTCTTCTTCCACTGTCTGAGAACATGCACACACAACAAAGCTCATTTAAACTGGCACAGGTCACAAGGAGCTTTGTGGAAAGAACATGCAACCTGGAATTTCCCTTCCAAAGTACCAACATTAAAAAAAAAAATGCAGGAGACAGACTTCCAGCTCTTCCCAAAGAAAAACATGCAGTAACATCCAAGCTTCTCACTTTTTTCCAAGATCACTCACAAGAAGTGAGTATTTTGTCACCCTCTGCCAAACACTAGATTCAGCAGCAAATTGTCCAGGACTCTGGATACAAAATAAGTGATTTCTTTTATCTGGGTCAGAATTTTTAAGGAGAGGCAGTATTTTTTATTCCATCAGAAGATACAGATGAAAGAAAACAAAAAAAAAAAATATCATGGGTTCATCTTGTGAATACCAATTTTATACCAATTGTATTGATTTTTTTAGACACACGATAAAAGCATAGTAGTCAAAGAGCCCATATGCCAACCCCTTCTTTGGGAATTCTCAGCTCATTATCTAGGCCCAGATCCCAGGAATTAATTTATGAAGAACAATCTTCAAGTCAGACTGAGTCAAAGAGTGTCTCCCCTGCCAGCCACACAGACCCATATGTATGCACACCACACATCTTAAGCCAGAATTATCAGACATGATGTGTTTCCATTATGATGTTTTACCTGTACCTGAGATAAAAAAGCTGCACAAGCTTGTAACACCACCACCTTGGTATTTTTGGGGTGGAAAATCACAAAATCCTAACGTATCAATGCTTCCCCTAGAGGTGCAGGAGCTCTGCTCCTGGCATTGCCTGGCAGAGCACAGGTCCCATTTACAAGAAGGTTTTGAAGCACACATTGATTTCAGAGTCCACTCAGTTTTTGCTTTTGTTCTTCTGTTTACAGACTCAGCAACAGACCAAATTACTCATCTCAGACACAAACAGCCAAGCCACTGATTAAGGAGCAACCAGCAGTATAAGTGCAAGTATTAATGACTTCTTTGCAGACTAACCTGTACCAGGTAATCTCTGGGCAAAAGGGGCAGGCGAACATGCTCCATCAGCTTAGCCATGTGCTCTAAGCGAGACTCCTTCTCGTAATTTATCCAAGAGATAACTGCTTCAAAGACCTACATAGATAAAGTACAATTAAACGGGGAAGAGAGAACTGCCTTGCACACCCACCCAAAACCAGAAGCATGGCGATTTTAGAGCATCGAAGGAAGGGGGTGCAAGATCTCTATCAAACAGATGAAAAAGTTGTGACTGCACAGAGCACAAGCAGCACTGTAGCACAGAGCTGAGCTGACCATGCATGTTAACAAGCAACTTCACATCTAGATGTGCTGTATCACTCCCAGAGCTAAGTGCATGTCCAGAACAATCATATCCCTCTTGGACATTAGCACTGGAAGGTAGCCAGGAAACTTAATGAGCCTGCTGACATTTGCACTGGACATTATTCATTAAATCAGCCACAACAATTACTCCTGATAGCAGAGATCTCTCTCCTCCAAGAGCCTGGCCACACATAAAGTCACTATGCTCGTATTTAATCACTGCACCAGTTCCACCAGCCCCCAGAAACCAAGAAGTCTTGAGGACAAGTTCCCCACACACACAGGACAAGCCCTGCCTGCAGCCACAGAGCCTCTGCACTGAGTGCATTTCACTGCTAAAAATACTCAGATACTCCAGCTGGGGAACAAGGGCACACCGGGCTTCTGGCCTGAACCAAAATCTAGTTTTACTTCCAGATCCAGCTGGTTGAGATAAGCATCCAGAGCTGGAGTCCGTGACGAAGTGCTCACGAACAGCCCCATGGGCAGAGCCCTCGCGACACACAGGCACAGGAGAAGCGCCCTATGTGGGTTCCTGTATGAATATGCATGTGCTTATATAACTGTGAGCTTCACTCACAAAAGAAAGGCCTAAAAATGTCACCGGGAGTGGGAAAGGCTTCCTGAAACACCCAGCAAGGCAGGAAGAGGGGCTGATGCAGTCTTGGATGCTGCACAGCAGGATCTGGATCACTGCAGTGGAGTTTCCCCACAAAGAGAGAATTAAATTCTGATGCATAACTCACATCTACAGGCAACACTCCCCAAGCTCTCACTGCCCAGCTACTCTGGGGTGCTGAGCAGAGATCCTGTCTGTCCTGTGCTTCTCCACAAAAGCATCCCTGGCCCTTCCCTCCAGCATGCCAGGCAAGCACCCTTGGTTTCAGCTTCCTTCCAGGGTCACCAAATGGTCAGGCCAATTTGCACAGATAATTATTTCTTTCTTTCCATCCCTCCCATCACTCCTCAAGAAACCATTTTGTTTGGTCCAAGGTCACTAATTTGACAAAATCAACCAAAAATGAGGGCACCATCTTTCAATCTTCAATAGTTGCTGGTAAATGTATTTGCAGGAGGCCTTGGAAGACACATCCTGCCATGAAGGAGATGCAGAGCAGAAATGGGTTTCTTCCTCTTAGGCTAAACTATATACTTTTAAAATGCAGTAAAGCAGCCTCATTTCCTGTGCCAACAAAGTTCCTGCTGAACTGTTTGGAATTCAGGACACTGCAGTGAGGATTTAAGCAACACAACAGGGAGCGGTGTAATCAAACCGCAGCAAATGCTGAGGAGAATAACTACTGCAGAGCCTTTAAGTATTTTAAAATTAAAATAAATAAGCAAACAAACATTTTAACTTTGTCTATGAGGCCTTTAAAGTAGAAACTGGGTTGTTGGGAGATTTTTTTAATTGCAAATGAGTGTGGAAGGAGGATAAAGCAAATGTTTAGCCAACAAACAGGCTTTTCATTAACCTCTTCTGCACAAAGGCTGAGCTGCAGAACAGGTCACAGGGCTGGGACATACCCAGCTACAGGTCAGGAGGACAGTGAACAAGTCTAAAGGAAGGTAAAGCAAATGTGCAGTAGGAATAAGCTGCTTCCTCCATGCTGGAGTCTACTCCTGAGTTAGGCAAGCACTGATGCTTCCCTGCTGTGCCTACTCTAAAAATAATAATTTTTTTTTTTAAAAATCAGATTCTGGCACCTTCCATTGGCTCTGATTCCTAATTTCATGAGAAGAGGGGAAAAGCCTTCAATTCAAGACAGCAGTATCTCTATTTAAAGGCCACATCTGTTTCCACTCCTGCTGTGCCCTCCCTCCACACGCCGTGCCCGCTGCAGACCCCGAGCAGCTGCTGCCGCTCCCCCGGGATTCTCCAGCCATGCCGGACCTGCTGCCAGGGTGGGATGGACAAAGCAGTTGCCCACGCAGCTTGATTTAGAGCCGAGACACAGGCTGAGGTAGCAGCTGGCTCCTGCCTGGCTGCAGGACCAGTCCCGAACTTGGGAGAAGCAAATTTCCCACTCTATGGAGCAGAAGGGTAAAAGCCTGGAATATCCCCCCTCTGCATACTGCCTAAGGAAAGAGCAATCCCAGATGTTCTCCCAGTCTCTCCAGCCAAAAATCCACTTGTTAGAGGTTCCCAAGAGTGAGGACCAAGCCTTGCATCAGCTTCTGCTGCATGTCAGCAGCATGAGACAATGAATCAATTACCAGACTCTGTGTAGAATCCCCAACCCAAAAATCCCAACCCTTTAAAAATTTTCTTTAGCCACTGTTCTGAGTTGGCAGGAGACCATTCTCAAGTCCCCCCACTCCATCCATCTTTAGTAAATGACAAATAAATATTGTTTTTATATGGGTTTTTTAGCTTGCAAGTAGTAAAAAGAGCCAATTAGGTCAGGTACAGAAAACATTAATAAAACTGTCTTCCAAGTACTGTACTCAGCTATAGCAAAAAGAGCAAGCAGGGACAACAAACCTCTGCTCTTTTCTGAAAGGGCCTCTGTAACTGCAGAGGCTGGTACAACAAGGGGGACAGAAGAGAAAGGAGGAGAATCTTTGAGTGATGAGGAAATGCTGTCACCGCTTTACAGTTAAAATAGATTTCTGTGCTAGCAGAGAATTTTTGTCATCCTGATGGCCATGGGGTATAAATAAGCTAAAACTGGTGAAGATAAGGATATATTTTATTAGGCCATTTGGTATTAGTTGTGGGATGGCAGAGGAAGAGAAGAACACACAAGTTCCTGAGGCATTCCAAGCGCAATTCTCCCTCCCTGATCCTGGCAGGACTTGGCTGTAACACTTCCCAGTGATCCAGAGACAGCAGTGCTCTGGCTCACAAGGTGCAGTACATGTATGAGACACAGCAAGAACAGGAACGAGAAAACTTCTTGTGAAATCTGGCTGTGACAATTAAGCTCCCAAATTTCTGAAGTATTTTGCACATGCATAGACACAGATACATGTGTATGGGTAGACTGGTATACACACATATATACTTTTATATAATTAGTTTTATAATATAGATCTCAAACATTAACAGATAGGAAGAATAAAGGTGAGGAAAGTGGCTTGTCTGCCATGAAGTTAACATGAAACAGCAGCCTACGAGTCTGTCCTCAATTTCCAGCACTTCTTTGAACTCCAGTACATTTCTTGTTTATGTTCCATTCCCATTTTCTGCCTCTCTCCTGTTATTCAGATCTGTTTTGAACGTGCAGCTTATGCTTACATTTCCTTCCACTGCCTTGCATTCTCAACAATCTTTTCTTTTACAAGTTCTTTTACAATCAGCTAAAGAAATACTGGGTTTGATTGTATAAAGCTCAGATGAGGGAAGAAGCATTTTGATTCCCCTGGGCACAAGGCCAATAAAAGCTTTTGAACAATGCTGCACAGGACTGGAAAAAATTGGTTACTAAACTTGCACTTCCCTTTGCAAGCTGCTTGGCTCAGGCAAAGCGGTTCTGCCGTGAGTCCGTGCCATTTGTCGCTTCCCTTCCTGGCCCTGCCCAAGTGGCACCTCGCAGCCCTGCCACGTGCCCCCGCCAGCCCCGCGCCTGCGGAAACGTGCGCCCAGAGCCTCCGAGTTTGCTGGCTCAGGATCAGCAGGGAGCATCCCTGTGTCCGCACATCACGTGGAGCAGGACTTCTGGCAGGTTTTACAGTCCCTATGGCCCAAGCACCTGCGTGTCTGCAGCCCAGAGGGGCTGAGCAGGAGGAGAGCACACATGAGGATGTGCAGCCCAGCAAGCAGCACCATACGCAGGGCCAGCCTCACCCCACCCAAACACAGGCATCCAACAAGGGCCCTGAAGTTACAAACCACACAGTCCTCAAGCTCTCCTGTAGCCTCTCACAAGTGACCATTTACATTTAGGAACACAGTTTAGTGGTGGACCTGGCAGTGCTGGATTAGTGGTTGGACGCAATGATCTTCAAAGTCTTTTCCAACCTTAATGATTCTGTGACTTTACAATCTCCCCACAGTGACAATTTGGAGGTGAGCTGAAGGGCTGGAGGCACATGCCCGTCCCCAGAAACCTGCAGCAGGTCATACAAGAAGCTCAGACCAGAGAATGGGGCTGGAATTCACCAAGCACCATAATCACTGGTCACCCCCCTCCCCAGGACTCCAGACCACACAAGATGTGCTGAACATTTCAACCACAAAACAATATCAACCAGTGCCTTTTTCCCCTCTTTCATTAAAAACACTGAAGATGCTAGAAAAATATTTCCTTCCTTCCTATTGGTTCCGGGCTTCCTTTTGTTGTTCTATCCAACATGCAAGAGAAGCCAATATTCCTCCCTGGCCTAATGAAATTCACTTTTTTTTGAGGTTTTACAGCAGGTATTAAACGCTTTACACAACAGCAGATAGGAGTTTCCTAGTTTTCCAGAGAGGGAAAGTAGTTGATTCTGAGCCCCAGGGCTTTTGAAGTGATATGGATCTGAGAGTCGTAACTTCCTGCAAAGAACAACCGAGTGAAGGTCATTTTTATGTGTTTTTAGGATTCACATTATTTTAATTTTCCTTTCCACATGATCTCTGTTGGAGAATGGCCCCTAAGGGGCATATCATGATAACAGTTCCTGGTGTAAGATCTAGAAACATTCCAGCATTCTTACATTCACTCTTGCTATACAATTTACTGTACCTTTTCTTCAGAGGAGACGGTGAGCTTGTCACTTGATATTAAACTGCAAACCTGGTCCAGACTAAGGCTAAGAAATTCTTCTCCTAGCATCACCTCAGGGAAGTGCTGCTCTGTTCAACAAACGAAAAGGGGGAACAGAAAATTATAATGAAATCCATGTTTTCAGTCAATGGAACGACCACAGCATTCAGAGAACAGCTCTTGTCACAGCTCTGAGCCCCCGAGAAAAACCCACGGCGTCTGCGTGTGGAACACAAACAAACCAGCCTCAGAGCAAGAGAACAAAATCTGATGTTGTTTCAAGTAGCACCAGCCCCATGAGACACTTTCATAAATCATACTAAACTTTCTGAAAAGCCACTGAGAATCATCCAGTGGCAAATACAGATAGAAGTGGCAATTGAGACAAGGGCCAATGTCCAAAGTAGTAAATAACCTGGTCACCTCGAGGTTCAGTTCTTGCCCACTTCAACGGGCTAGACAGCATCAGATCTGCTCAGCAACTGAGTCTGACTCCAGCACGGGTCCTTGGTATTTGTATGCACTCCAAGGAAAACCCATCCTTAACATGAATCAGTTTGGTTCGTATGCCCAGCAAATAGTGAGGGGTCCCAGGGCATCCAGCTGAACCTGTGTGTGCACAGGTACACAGAGAGGTGGGCAAGGGGGATCTTCATCCCATGCATGCACATGGGGTCAGCTCTCCTCTCCTTCTACCTTTACTGCCTTGCCCCAATAATGTACATTTAACCTTTTTCCTGCTCCAAACCCTCAGCACCCACCTTCCCAATCATTTTCCCCTTTCCACTTAAGCCTGCAATTGTACAAACTTCTATATCTCCCTTTTTTGCCTCCAGATCCCTCCATACTGTAACTCTGAGAGCCACTTGAAAACAAAATCCACGTCACTGAATATAACCCCAAACTGGAACAATTATGACTGAACATAATCAAATCTGTCAAGCTTTATATCTAGCCAAAAGGCACATGAAATAATCACTTCCTAAAAAACAATTTCTAGGTCAAACATGTCATTAGCCAGTTGCAGCAATTTTAGTTTTGCAAGAATTTCTTACATATACCGCCAATTTAATCTCACCTGTCATTTGCTAAGTCCCATTTATCTTTGGCTGAATTACAGAAACATGAATCTCAGACACTTTATCTGAAGCAGCTTCTTTCAAGCTCTAATTCTGTAGCTTTGAGAATCTCAGACTCCTGTATCCAAAGAGCTCCCTCCACAGCAAGATCTGCCTTGAGTTTTCACATCTGCAAAGTGCTTTGCCTGACAAAAAGCAGCACCACAGGGACATGAGCTCCTCCAGAGAGGAGCTTTTTGGGGCCCCTGAACAACTCCTCACCAAAGCTGTTGCTGCAGAGTTGCTTGGACTTGACTGGACTTGGACTCCCCAGTCATGGACCCTCCTCGGTCTACTGAGGAGCAAAACCCCACAGCTAAGCCAAAGGCTCTGATTAAAAATAGCAGCATGTGGATAAAGTTTAATACTCTATTATGCTGGAAATATATATATGATCTAATGAATTCTTTTGGCCTTAAATACTTAAGAGGCAGGAAACACTCCCCACACAGTAAGCTGGATGCACCCTGACTTCTGGACAAAATCTCATATTCATTCACTCTGGACTTGCATCTGGCAGCAGAAAGGTATTTGATCTCTTGTTATTAGTTGGAAGCAAGGAAGAATATTTAGTGATTTTAATAAAGTAACTGGTGCCTGCATCAAGAAGGCTCCTCCACCTACTGAAGTTATCCATTGGCCAGAACTCAGCATTTCTCAAGCAACTGAGCTCACGCACGTATGGACTTTCGAGTTTGGGGACTTTTGTCTTGGTTTAAGACTCTTACATAAACAACATAGTGAAAAGAATTTTAATGGCAGTTTTATTAATGGAGTTCCATTAACATTACATGGGCTGCTGTACTAACTGGGACTTATGAAGGCCAATAAAACAACAAAGCAGACCTTCTAATTGCCAAACAACCAAATAAATATACAGTCAATGCACTGCTTGTTGGGTTAAAGATTAAATAGGGCCTGGAAGCAAGGATAATGAGATATTACAAGCAAGCTTTTATACAATTAACCATTCCTTCCAGGGTACCTTTTTCTCCAGGGGATAATACAGCCAGAGTAGCTGAAAAGGTTTTCGTTTTATTTGCAGGAGAATAGGGGAGGACTCAGTGGACACATTTTTATTCCACTGAGCCTACTTATGGTCCAATTAAGGACAAAACTGTTAAAAAGGAAAACGTTGCAGGACAGAGCAGGTGCTCTGGGAGACAGCAGGTGTATATGTCCATATACAAATTATCAGAAAACAGAAAAACAAACTGAGAGAAAACTATCAGCTTCTCCAAAGCAGAGGTCAAAGGCAACTCTGCTGGAGAAGACTGAACCATGGTGGGGAATTCAGAGCTTGGGGCTGCCTGAAACAGCTTCACATTTATGATGTAGAGGAGAAATGCTGAAAGCCATTGTCTGCACCTACTTATTGCAACCAAAGACATCCACTCCCAAGGAAACATAAGCCTATCCTCCCTCGGGGTAAAGGGCCATTGCTGCACAGATCAGAGCCTCAGACTGCATGGCAATTTTAGCTGAGTGTTCCAACTCCCACCCACAGGATTTAAATTTGCCCAGTTCCATTTATTCCCACAATGGAAATGCCCTGCATTGCCCACTGCTCTCCCAGGGCAGGGTCCATGGGGAGGACACCAGCACACCAACGCCAAGCTGTTGAACAGGCACACCAAGAGCTTGCTAGGATCACACTCAGGAACTGTTTTGTGGGCTGAGATCCAGAGGATCAAGGTGTTTTACCTCCTAAGGTGCTCCTCTGAGACCAAACCACATTTCACAACTTGCAGCATCACAGAAAGTTGCAAGCCCAGAACTAAATGAAATATTCCCTTCCTGTTCTAATACCAGAAGTCTGAAGAAACCAACCAGGACGTGCAGATGTTGCTCAACCTCCGAGCTGCTGTACCTGGAGGCAGGGTTAGCTCCACATCCAGACTCTCTCCCCTCACCTGCGTAGGCGTTGGCCTGCTGCAGCAGCTCGGTGCAGGCGTGCACGTCGGCAAAAGCGCGGATGCCAAGGCAGTTCGTGGGGTGCAGCTGGGACTGAAGGAAGTCACAGCAGTTTTTTCTAACATCCATCAGTTGCAATAAACTAGCAGCTGGCAACAAAACCTGCAAAGGCACGAGAGGGGAATGAGAGCGAGCAACAAGGAGTGATTCACAGCTTGCACAAATTGGAGGCAATTCCCCTTCAGACAGGGACACATCCCTGTGGGATTAAGAGAAGGAAGGTTCAAGTCTTAGCTCTACCCATATGCAGAAGATCCCTGTTCATGCTCTGAGACATGAAAATGGCTATCCCACACTAGACTGTAAGTGGAACTCTTCTCACAGCTTCTCCCCACAAGACCTCAAGGCAAAGTGAGGACAAGGTAGAAGTAAACACAGATGCTCCTGAATTTCTGGCTTTGCTGCAGGTAGGTCCTGCACACAGATTTTTTTTTTTTCCCCCCCCTCAAAGAGCTTTCTATTATTTATAAGCAATGCCATCAGATTCAAAGCCCATAGCAGCCCAGCAGTCCTCAAAACCCTGGACTTTGTTATTTCCAGCAAAACCATATTGGCTTGTGAGCAGGGTGCCCAAACACAAGAGAATGGGTTCCCAGAAGCTCAAGCAGGTTTTGGTGACAGCAAGGCTCTTGGGGAAAACAGGCTACTTACATCAACAGCCCTCATTCACACCCACACAAAATGCTGGAGACACTTGTGGTTCATGACTGCATCTGAAAATGAGGTACTTCTTCGTACCTCCAAAACTAAGCACAGAAAAAGGAGACAGAAATGGATGAGGAACGTGACATCTGCTGGAAAAAAACACCTTTGAGGCCAGTGAGAAGGACAGGAAATATAAAACAAAGTCCATCAGGACATTACAGCCCGTGACATCAGCTACTTCCTTTCTTATGTCGAATAGTGACTGCAGACATGTCTTACTCCAGCTCTTTCATAGCTCTGGCTGCCTCACACATGTCCTTCCAACTGGGCATCTGTGCTCACCATCTGAGCACACATTTCCGGAAATTATTTCCAACTCAAAAAAAAATAAGCAGCTGTTAAACAAAACAAATAGGTTAACAGCATTCACCTCCCTGGATCCTGATGGCAGGAAAGGGATAAAGATATTCCCTCCATGTACTTGCCACCACAGTCCCATTCCACACCAGGGCAGGACACTCACAACCTGCTCCAGGTCTTTCTAAGCAACTGATGTGTTCCACTCCAGCCCAGCTGCACAGTGGCTGACTGCTGCCAAGCAGCCATCCCAACAGGCAGCAATCAAAAGAGAAGTCAATTAACCCAGGAGCCTGTTTTGGCCCAAGCCTCTTGATGCCAGGAGTAGATTAGTTTGGCTTGATTAAGTCAAGATAGCAATGCTCTAGGTTTTTGAAACCTAGCTGTGAACCACTTTCTCTCTAGCTGAACCATTTCTGAACACGTGAGCTGAAAAAGGGCTTTGGGTAGACAAGTCAGGCTCCATGCAAACCACCTCTGGCTATAGACCAGCCAGAGCCTCCTCTGTGCACCCCCATCCATCCAGGATGCACGCCTGCCAGGCCAGGTAGGCTGCTTACCTCCAGTGCTTGGGATGCTGCCTCCAGACCAAAAGGAACTCACTACCATCACCACATGCAACAGCCCCGGGACAAACCAGTACTGCTGTCACAGCCTATGCTGGCTTGAGTGGCAGTGCAGAAGGAGCCTCATACCACTTCAGCCTTCAGGAAAGGGGCATTATCATACAACACTTCTCAGAAATAGTACATAAAAAGCCTATCAAGAGATGAGGGGATTTTGTCTTTCTTATTTCCCAGCTGAACATCTCAACACTAATCTTGTTTTTACCAGGGAAAGCAAAAAGCAAGCAAAGGATTTCCGTGAGAACAAAGTCTGTTTCCTTTAGAAATAACAAGAGGAAATGCCCTGCCTAAACATGCAGCAGGACCAAACTGCAACCCCATTAATATCCAGGCAAGTTACTCACATGGGTCTGGATTTGGCTCTTAATATTTCAACTCCAACAGCCGTGAACGATTTACAGAGAGCTGGCTTCTCTACCAGATCTGCCTCCAGATCAAAACCCACTCATTTTTTGAAATTATGTCAAAATTATCTGCTACTACTACTGAGATTGACTGCTTTGCTTAATTTGTGCCCAGAACCTCATCTATTGGGTGTGTGTCTAGAGGTATATATATACATATAACCATCTAGTTCACCAGCTGTGCTCTGCAGACTCCACACCAATTTCAAGTTTTACACAACATTGTAATTGCCTGTGCAATTACTTCCGTAGACCTTTGATGTTTCTAAACTAGAAACATCTTTCAGCCAAAAGTGCTCTGTGTTGCTATAAGGTTCATTTATTAATGCTGGACTGCAGAGGCTGGGGTTAATTCCCTATTGTGACACAGCCTTACAGGTAGCCTTGGCCAAAAGTTAACTTCACATCATTCCTGCTCTGCAAAACTGGGAAAGGAGCATTTTCCCTAGACAGGGGATATATTAAAGCTTATAAGCAGCTTTGACAATTTGGTCAAATTGGAAGCCAAATAAGAGTACTGGCTGTAATCCTCAGCTGCACATCCAGGGCCGCAGCTGGGACTGCACATCTGCCCAAACAGGGAGACAGCTCCCAAGTACCCACCCAAGGGAACCCGTGACCAGAGAAACAAATGGATTTTGTGTTTGCAAGGCAGGTAAATGCTCAGTTTTAAACAAGCTGCTCTAAACAGCACAAACAGTGGAGATAAAACTACATTAGTGTAATGTGGCTTTTGAGTGCAAGGGTGGCAATTAGGCTTTATTACACCCCAGCTGCTCCCAAGCAGCACATGGGCTGAACAACAGTACTTCCACTTAAATGCTCCACCTGAGGTGAAACAGCCCAGACAGAGGGAGGTGTGACAGCATCAGAGAGTCACAAAACCTTGTCAGGATCAGGAGATGGACAAAGGATGTAGAGATGAGAGAGAAAACGGAGGAACAACTGGCAACTTCCCTCCTGAGCTACCTTCAGACACACCATCCCTTGGTTAAACAGTGAAATAAAAAAGTGAAGACATCCATCAGGCACAACACAGTCCTCTGGTGCCACATCCACAAGTTACTCCTCAGCATTTTATTAGGCCAAGCCAATTTAAAAGACTTCCCATAGGTTTAAGGAAGGGTGCCCAATCCAGAGGAGTCAGCCCTGCAATGGACCAGGGCCCCTTGCACTCCAGGGCAATGCATGGCAAGGAGCTTTGGCTCCAGGGAGGAAGACAGCTCTGATTTATTGCTGAAAGGTGCTCTGCCTCACCCTGGGCTTGCACCTACTATAGTTTCAGCTTTTGGATTGAACAGGGGGAAGAGAGATGGACTGACCCACTTACAACTCCTTTATCATCAAAACTGCATCTGCCAGAGAACTCTCCTTCCTTGCTGTGAACTCCTAAGTCCGCAGGAAAAGCTGAGGTGCAGAAGTATTTCTGAAACAGAAATATTGCAGCTCCTAGCAAAGCTTTTTTCCTCTTTTCTTGAGACATTTTTATGACAATTACTGTGCCTGCAAAGCTGACAGGTTCAATATCTACTTCCTCCAGACAGCTGATCTCAGATTTCATTCTCTGTGTATGAGCCATGTCTCAAACTGTGGCAGTACACAAGGACACCTCACACACGTGGTCTGTGGCACATCATTCCTAAGAACTTAATTGTGAAATCAGGCTAATCAGGACTTTTTCCAGGGAATCATTGCAACCTGAATGATAATGACTTTATTAATTGGGAGGGCAATTCTCAGGCTGCCTGCAAGTAATGAAGTGTCACAGGTAAGGATGTTTGGGACACACTAAGGAGGGACTGTATTCACTGTCTAGAGCCAGAGGTGCAGATGTCTTCATAGGACTGCCTAGGACAGAGAGAGGCCTGCTCCCAAATCTCTTCATTCACCTCTGCTCAAGGACACCATGCAGAGCTTCTCCATCACTGGACTTTGTTCCTATCGCTCTGAGCTCGCAGGTTTGATATGAAAGTTGGAAAGCAGGCAGCAAGGTAACCACTTCAGCTGCAAAATCGAGACCTAACTGAAAAATTCAGGTAATTGAGATGTTAAAAGCACCAGCTACCCCACACATGTAAGGAGCAGCAGGCCCTGTGCTCTGATGTGTGTTTCTGATTTCCATTGAAATCAACCCAGGGCTGCACCTGAGCATCTGTGAAGTTCCCCGAAACACTCACTTTAGTTTTCCTTCCTTTTACAGAAACGCATGACACAACTTCCTTCTAAATAAATGTATCCAGCTCTACCTTCAAATGAATGAGATCTTTATATCATGCATATGAAAATTTACCACCAACTTTGATGTGGGATGCAACAGACAAGGAACAACAGAAGGCAGCAGGTGTAAAAATCCCAGGATGGATTTCCCTGAAACTACAACATGACTGTGATAAAGACAGAAATTCTGTCTTCGCTCCATGCCTTCCAAACAAGTGGGAGGCTAAATCCCAAATGCATGTTCACAGGTAAAACTTCTCTATCATCCATCATCCCTGAGCCCTCCTATTGCTGCACCTATACTGCCTTGAAACTCCACTCTAAGAATGAAGTTTCGATAGATAAAGCAGGATTGCATTTGTTGGGGTGATTCTCACCCATGTACCCCAGCAGGGTTAGAAGAGTGTATTCCCTCCACATGAGCTCAGGACGGGCTGAAAATCCTCTTTGCCTGCACATTTGGGACATAATCTTGAGGAGGAATTGGATGAACACCCCCAGGAACTCACTACACAGATGATGACTGGAACTGACCATGCAGGCTTGGCCCTGTGTAAATATACACTTCCTCAGATAAAAAACAAAACAGAAGACACTGTCATTTCATTGCACAATCAGCTACAGAAATACATGCTTAGAAAAAGGGTCTCACTTCCTGAGCCCATACCAGGCCCATAAAAGAAAAAAAAATACAGGTTTCTATTAGAAAAGAAACAACAAAAATCCTGTAAAAAGGCTTCTTGTGAAAGGCTGGGCACTGCTCAGCATTCAAACACGCTTAGGAACATTCATTCTGCACTCCACGCTACCTTTGCTGCTCATCTTTTTTTCTCATTTCTATCCTGCTCTCATCTTATTTTTCTCACTGACAAGATAGTGTCTTTTCATTTATTCACAAGTTTTGGTACCTTGGCTGCATCTGCTCAGTTGATGCCATTGAGCAACCTTTTTTTTTCATAACTTCTAAAATGAAATTACCCGGCACCTATACCCAGAAATTGCTTCTTCCAGCTACTGAGAAAGTCTGAAGAACTCCTTTAAAAAAGTATCCTTGCCCTGCTAGAGAATCAGAACACATGACAAGGAAACAGGAAACCTCAGGAGATACCTGCTGGGAAAAGAGAAAGTCTGACTGTGCTCAAGCAAGGCTGCAAAGGAACATTGCTGAACCAGCAGAGACAGGCACTACTGAGGTGTCCTTCCAGATGGATGGATGGATGGATGGATGGATGGATGGATGGATGGATGGATGGCTGGCTGGCTCAAAGCTGTGCAGCAGGAGGATGTGGTGATGCAAGGGACCAAACTTGCTCACTTCTTTCTAATATTGACACTGCTAATTCAGACTAGAGACTACAATGAGCTTAATTTTTGTTGGTTTTAGTCTTCACTTCATGCGAAACTTTCCAACAAATCACAGAACATTCACTTCTGTAACCTTTTCTTCTTGTGGCTAGAGGTGAATATGAACCTGTTTATGGCATTTTGTTCAGAGTAAAACACCTAGAGACAGGACGGAAATTTCTCTTTCTATTTGTTTCATAACACAGCTATATTAAATTCCATAAAACATTTTCAGCATGAACATTTTAAACATGTAATAAAATTTAGTCAGTTAATCTTGCAGTAGATCAGCTTCATTTCTTAGCTCCTATGAATTAATTTACCTCTAGCCTGAAGAGTTAATCACAGAGTGGATATTGAAACAAATGCTGCAGTAAAAGGACCTGCTTTACTGCATGGGGAAAAAACAGTATTCAAAACTTACATTTTTTTATCTTACTGTCTGAGAGATGAAAGCCAAAATATAGCCAGGGATCTGCTTTAACTCCCTGTAATCCCTGGGCCACAGAAGGCAGGCTTTGATTAGGTTTTACTAAAAAAGATGGCTGTCCAGTTGTTCAGGAAAAGCAACACCTGGACTTTTCACAGACCTTCTGGGCAGGACAGAGCTGCCTCTCCAGCCTGCTCCAGCTCCCACAGCACTGCTCACACCCAGGTGCAGCTGGAGCACCAAAACAGTCCCCCGGGAATGCAGCTGCAGTCGCTCCCCAAGCCCCAGCCAAGGCAGGCTCAGCAGATGGGATCCCAAGCTCTGCACATCCCATGTGCCAAGTGGGAGCTTCTGGACCACCTAACCCCCAGCAGCATGGAAGGCACGAAGCATGAACACGTTTCAGAAAGCACGTGGATACAGCCTTCGTATTTCCCACAGAAACAGGGACCAGCCTGAGGGCGTGTAAACGCCATTTCTCCTCCAGCAACGGGAGATCCCAGAGGTGCAAGGAGCTCCACCCCAGTCCCCCACTGAGTGACGCAGGCTCCTGATGACCCTGATGTGGGTCACACAGCAGACAGCCAGGCCAAGCCACCCACGGCTGGCTTTGGGTCTCAGCACCTTTGCCGTAATGGCACCTTGAAGGTCTCCTCACTGCTGGTTCTCAGCCTCACTGCAGGGCAACCAGGCTGCACCCTCCTGCCAGTGTGACAACTGCCAGGCTGAGAGCACACCAAAAAGCCACACTGTAAAACTGGAGGGCAGAAGGGGCAAGAAAAGGCCCTCACAGATTTAGGTCATGACAGATGGCAAAGGGTTGGACTGCAAAGTGGGCCCAGCTCAGGGGTTTGTCCAAGCTCCTGTGGGAGGAGCAACAGGTCAGCAAGACCCTGCACTCTCCCTGAGGGGTCAGAGCAGAAGAGCTCACAGCAAGAACCTAATTTCTAGCAGAACCAGTCTAATTTTGCCATGTTAATTAGGTCAACAAAACTCTCCAGCATCATGGACACAGACTTGTTCCCCTGGCAATGTCCAAGTCAAAGAGAGGAAGACAACAGGCTCAAACTGCCACTTGCAAACAAAAACATAGACCAGCCGAAAGGCATGTCCACACACAAGCTCTCAGCATCCCTTCCAGACATCAGTGGCTAAGTGCAGAGCCTTTTTCTTACCACAAATACAAGTAGAGTCAAAGAAAGAGCTTTACCAGCAGCCACAGCCACGTGACACTGCAAAACACTCTCTTCCTGAGTACCCTGCTTTATTTGAAGGCTGCCTTTCAATTACTCTTTTCACTTCTGAACAAATATTTACCTCTCAGAAATTCAAGACAGAGCACACACACAAAAAAAGGAAGAATGTCCTCATTTGAACAATGTATTCCACTCAAAGCTCTGTGAAACAACTCAAACTACCCAGAAGAATTTAAAAACTAACAGCCACATTCCTCTGCCATGGCCTTAAAACATTTGACTCACTGCTTGTTTGAGTCTATTCTGACCTTCGACAGACTGACCCACAAGTCAGCACAGCTTCTTGGAAGGCAAATGCCTGCTCTTGTTAAAAGAGCTCCACACAAAAGCTAAATGCAACATGACTTAAGCACAGGGAAAGCACTAAAGTGCCTCAAGACTAAACAGAGGCTGGAAGTAGCTCTTTTCAAGCTCAACCTTTTACGTTCTGCAGCCTGAGGAGATCCCTCACCCCCGAAGAACTTGTGCCTTTGAGTTTCAAGCTTTTCACTTGGTTCTCCACAGGAGCTGCTGAACCAGACCTACCTGCACATTCTCTTCTGTGACCTCGATCTCAGCGGTGTAGATGTAATCAATCAGCTTCCTCAGGGTCTGCCCATCGACGTCTTTTATCTCAATCTTCTTGGCCTTACTTTCAGACATGTCTCCTGAAATTCATTTCAAAAGCACAGTTACAGTTTGCTCTGCAACCTTGCTCCCCACACATCCTGCACATTCTCTTGGTGTCTGACTACACGACTGCCTGGCACTATCCCTCACCACTGAAGAACCACCAGTGAGATTCCCAAAAGCCTCCTAATGCCACCTAAAAAAACAACTCAAGATTGAGGACACTAGTGTAAAACAACATAAATCAATAAATGCAACAAACTCAAATTCTTGACAGAAAAGCACCTGCCATGGTTCACCTGCATTCAAACAAATATAGGAGCTAAAAACCCCAGTATGTCCATCAATCATGTCTCAGTACAGGGACAGCCTCAAAGAGACTGTGGACATGTCTTAGGAACGCCTTTGAAAAATGTGTTTTTATATATATTTACTAAAAATATATTTAATTTTTTTAATATATATACATATGGATAGAATGAGTATGTTGCAACAGCTACATTAGGGTATTTTGTGGTATACCCTACATTACAAACAATGCAGTGTTATTCTCTTTCTTTAGAAAGAAGCTGAAACCTAGTCAGGAAAACAAGCACACAGGCCAGCAGTTACACCCAGCATGCAGCAAGCTTCTCCCCTAAATTACCCTGCTGTAACCCATCCATCACTTACACCTTGTGCAAAGCATCCACACAGAAAGATGCAGTTCTCATCTCTCACCTTCCCAACCTCGCACCTTTGGATCCAAACCGTATCCATTCTCCAAATCCATAACTCAAAAGCACGTGGAACTAGAGCAATAATTTCCTCCCAGAATATACAAGTAAATCCCCTTAGCTGTGTAAGAGCCTGTTCATGACCCAGAGTTTTATGCACACCTCCACACCCCGCAGGCAACAGGAGCACGTCAGAGGAACAAAAACATGCTGTGGGGAGGAGAAAGGACTCCCCACAGCCCTTCCAGCATCCCCACACACGGTGACTTCACCCAGGATTTAATCACCAGGATCTCCACAGAAAAGAAAGAACAAGCTACCAAGTGGAAAGAAAATGATAGGTGGAAAAAATAAAGCTAAACAAAGGAGAGCATGAAGAAATGTCAATTCTTAAACCTGGGCATGAATAATCACTACTCTCAGAAATCTGGTGACTCAGTACTGCTGTGGGATTAAGTGGAAAAATATTTCCTGCAGCCTATAGAAGTAATTACAGCCTACATCTCCATGCAGCGTTCCACCAGACGTGGCTGGGCACAGTAAGTGAACAGCACAGAGTCAGATGCTAAAGAGGGCCCAAGCTTGAGCAAAACCTGGATCTTGCTAATTGAACTTTGCTGACTTTCCTTACATGAATAAGGAGGCAAATAATAGGAGTGAGGTGGAACCATGAGTGTTAGAACAGTCAACAATGTCCCAAGAACTGAAATAATATTTGCTCCAAATGCAATTTTTAAAATTGAATAACAAAATGTTATTCAGAGAAGCCCATGAATACAAATGTACCAGTACAAAGGGATAAATGACCTACATTTGGGAGGCCTTCAAAGCAGGTAGGACTTTTTAATTGACAAAATGTCAACTTCACACACTTCCTCCCCTAAAAAAAATCCCAAACATCTCCAGAGACGAGAGGGTGCTTCTGAGAACAGACCAGTCCCCATCAGCCCTGTGGTGCTGGAGGTGCCTGTAAGGAGCACCCACCAAGCCCCCTGCATGGGGAGCCCAGAGCCCTGCGGGACCCTCAGTTCAGGGAGGGGCTCAGCCCCACACACCCAGAGATCGATGCAGAAATGGAGGGGCCGGTCTGATAACATCATCTGTCGTCGTGGCATCCATGTGACACAGGCAACAAAAATAAAAGCTGTGTGGGCTTCCCCGCCCACCAGCAAGCTGCCAGCCCTGCATACCAACAGCTTCCACTGCCTCTGCGCCGGGATCAGCCCAGGCACCCCGGGAGGGGAGTCTCGTGTGCCGTGCCCACGGTCGGATGGGATCTGACTCGGCGCCATCTAGTTCCTCCCACTTGTCACAGGGTGGACAAGTCTCTAGTGCTGTGGAATGAGGAAGAATCTGGAGACACCACAAGTGAACCAAGGCAGGGGTTGGTGCAGACCAGGAGCAGGCACCAGGCTGCCCCTTCCTCCAAGCACAGACCCAGGCCAAGCCTCTGGAGCAGTGCTGTGGGCAGCTGCATGCTGGATCATTGAGGGCATCTCATCTCACATCTCCTCAGAAAAAAACCCCTACACCTTAAACCCCACAAAACCCAGCTCCTAGGGTGTCTTTCATAAGTCAGACTCAAGCCCTACCTGATACCTTAACTACAGAATAATGCAAAGCACTAGCATCACCTCTTATATGTAAGGGCTGTGGTGGGGAAGGGCTGCCTTGCAGGAGACACTGCACAGACCCCGTCCCTGCACCACTGCACCCAGGCAGACACAAGGAACGAGGTGTGAGGGAGCAAAGGCAGACAAAACAGGCAGGGTGGCTCCAAGCAGATCCTCTTCAGGGGACAGACTTTGCAGCCCCTCATGAAGGCATGCCTTTCCTGCACCACACTCGACACCCAGCAGCACCTTTTCCACTCCTCTCTGCTCATGAGAGAGAGGAGAGAGCAGAGCTCTGTTTTGTCACAACTACACTCAAAACTGCAGCAGCCCACGGTGCTGTGTTTACCCAGCACAGCAGCCTGCCCTGCCTCATACACACTGCACTCCAGAGAGGCTTCCCAGTGCACAGCCACAGCTTTGGCTGTTTCCTAAGTCACAGATGTGCTGAGGGAGAATACGAGTCCACTGGATAACAAAACCACAGCCTCTCACACATGGGGTGAGTGCTTTGAAGCAGCACATGAGACCTGCAAGGGAGGTTTCTGCTTCCTTCTTCAGCACTTCCAAAATTCCAAAGGTATCTGACAGGAGCAGTCCTAGCAGTGTCATTGAAGTATTTGTTATCCTTTCTGAAATGATTGTGTTTTCTTCTAAATGGACAGAAATTACTGTCCCAAATCATCCCCACAAAATAGTGCCAACAAAGACCAGCATCTAAAACACTCTAGTAAGCCAATATAGAAAGGGACACTCCAGAAGTGCTGAGTCCCATTTCTCCTTCAGCAGTGGAAGATACAAATGGAAAATGTGCCTGTCCATTTCCAGACTTTCCAGGAATACTTCAAAGAGGAATGGCTAACCAGAGGACACAAGATGGCTCAGGAAAGACCCCAAGGTCATCACAAGGTCATCCATGGCTCCAAAGTCAGGCCCAGCTGACAGGGACAGAGCCTGCAGAGCAAGCGGTGGGCAAAGGTGGATGAGCTGTGGGTTTCAGTGTGGTTCCCACTGTTCACAGCTCCACACTGATCACTCACTACTCACTCGTGCCTGCCAGCACTGCTGGGGGACCCCTCCAGTGGGAATCTCGTGTGCACAAGCAGCTCCTGCAAATACCCCCACAGTGCAGCTGAACCTGAGCCCTTGGCTTCATCACTGATGTGCAGTGCAAAAAACCCGTCACAACAACCAGCTCGTGCTGAAGATGTGATTTTAAACTGTCTCCTCACAGGGAGTGAACCCCCACGCAGCTGGAAGGAGGTCACATGCTGTCTTCACAAGAGAGAGATCCAGACTTTAGGAATTTGGGCATAGCTAGACTGAAAGCAAAGGGAGAGCTGGTCTTTGCCTGACCCTCTGCCCCCGGGGACTTGTCAGGGGGAGGGGACAGGCAGCTGCCGAGGCTGTCACCCAGCCCAGGGGAGCTCCGAGCCAGCCACATGACGGGTTAGCTGATTACTGTTTAACTCACAGAGTGAGGGATTACACGGCCCAGAGAATTCCTGCATGGAAACATGAGCAGCTCTGCACCACCACCTTCCCGCTCAGATGACCTCTAAGGATCAGAGGGTTTTTCCAAGAGCTTTTCTTTATTAAACTTCTCATCAGGAACAAGCATCACAAGTCAAGCTCGAGGTGCCTTCACACACAGCTGCTTCTGAGCAGTGTTTGCTCCTCTGCCTCACCACCACAGCCCGTACCAACTTCAGGGTGCAGCACTAGTGCCCCCGAGAACACAGATGCTCTCCACCTTAGCCCACCACACTGATAAAGCCACCATGGGGAGTGTCACATCCTGCCTCACATTTTACACCTGAGGTTTTCCCCCCACCTCCATTACAGAAGGGAAAAAAGCTTCACAAATGACAAGCTTTTTCCTGAGAAATGCTGCGTTCTGCTTCCAGCAAAGTGAATTAAACTAGGTCTAATCTCAAAGCTTTTAGAAGGAAGAAACAAGGCCCAGACCACAAGCAAATGAACATGAAACAGGGGAAAAACCCCTGAACCTCATTTATGTTGGAGCTCAGGGACGGTAACAAACATCCCTCTGGGTGTACAATCATTTTCTTTGTATTTGTCAGTTCCTATCCTGGAAATGAGGGCAAGGAAAAGGAAGGAAGCAAGGAGTTTCTGACCAGAGTAATTTTACTAGAATGACTTAAATAAGCTGCTCACTCCCCTCCTTCAGGATTGACATAGCTTTCTTTGGGTTTTTTTTTTGCTGACCCATCTCGGCACAGCCTTTGAAGGGCACCTGCTCCAGGGATCAGGTGATCAGAGCAAGAATTTTGTCCTCTTCTTCCTTTCTGTCATTACAAAAACACACTGGACTGCAGCAACTCACCCTGTTAAAAAGCTAGGCTGCTAAAACACACTGGGATCGAGAGAACAACGGTGTTATTTCAGGCAGCAGAAAAAGTGCCATGGGAGATTAAACATCTGTGACTGCCAAATCAGTATCGGCAGGACTGAGCCTTGAAACTACAACTCCTGTGCCAGCAACTTCTTTGATGTGCACCATGAACATTTAGGGCACTGAACATGTGCTTGATGATAATGTTTTCATGATCCAAGGTCTTGTTAGGGGGAAAAAAACTAACCCATAAAGCAGTGAGCCAAACCCCACAGTAACCTCACAGTGCCCCACATGCTATCCACTCACCCCACAGCTGTACAACCACCCCACAGGAATTAGTTAAGAATTACCAGCATCATCCATCCAGTACAGCAAGCTGCAGACCCCTCTGTACCACTTCTCTCTCAAGCAAACCCTCTCCTGCCTGTGCTGCAGCTCCTGACAGAGACACAGCCTGAGGCCTGGGGACTGCAATGGCCCGTTCAGCCCAAGCACAGTCTGGTGTCAAAAGCAGTACCTGTAAACATGGCACAGAAATAAGGGCTGCAGGCCGCAAGCACCACCCGGTGAGCTTCCATCTCCACGGTTTCGGCCACAATCACCACATCACAGAGGAGCCGCTTGCTGGGAAAACACCAGAAAAGACAAAGATCACTTAAGAATTCCTAGGCAGGCAAAAAGCTACATCACTACAGGCCAAAAAAGTGGAAGACCCACCCCTATAGATACGGCACCTGAGCTTCTGCCAAATCCCAGGGGAAGGTCCTCTAACCCTTCAGGTACCAGCTCCTATCACTGTCTGCCTACAAAGCAAAGCCTGGATCCTCCTCAGGCTGCAGCCCAGTCTGTGGTTCTACTTTCCCAGGAAAAAAAACCTGGAAGCTAAATTAGGCATACATGCTGTCCCAAGAATGAAGGATAAAGGGCTCCTTCACCTCTCAAACAAGCAGGGCTTGGAGAAGGTGCAGAAGAGCTTAAAGATTTGGGCACTACCTGTGGCCAGGCTCTAGTAGTAAGTAGTAAGACAAGAAATAGCCATGCAAGGGAACACCAGCAGCATTTTCATCTTTCCACAGGGAAAAGGCAGAGTGGAAAATGAAGTGATTTCTATACTTTCTTCCATGCTTGTCACTAAAGAACGTGGCCACCAAAATATGTCCTGGCACCGGTAAGTGCAGAGGCTGCCTCAGCCATCTGCCAGAGAGGAGGTATCAATCACTGGAGTTTATCCATGGGCCTGAGGACTTCATTTACCTCATGAATTAGTCTGAGATTAAGAGTCATTGGGATAAAGAACAGGGTTCCAGACAGAAACAAAAAAAAAAACCTTCTAAGCTCCCCCACTGACTCATTGTAGAGCTTTGGAAAAGTCACTTCATTAATGAGTGACCTTTTCTACTCGCCCCACGTATGTCCTTTGAGGATTTATTAGTTAATGTTTGCACAGAGCTTCACAGATGCTGACAGCAAGAAGTGCTCAGCCTCCCAATAAGTTGGTTTAAGATGCTTAAGCATACAAATGCAAACTAAGGGTGTTCTTTTCAAATGTCAAGCCCGAAAACGGATCAGTGTCTGTAAATCTAGATGTTGCCCTCTCTTTGGAAATACTTATCTCCACATTGAACTTTGTCTTTAGGAAACTGCATTATCAAATAAACATACACAGAGCTTCTAATGGACCAGGTATGTCTCTTCTTCTCCATATATTGAAATATGTGAACAAAACAGCTGTGAAATGCAGGGTTATAGTTGGAAAACAGGAAGAAAGTAGGAACTGGCAGTCTGTACTCTACATTCATCCCAGTTTGGAAGGGGAAAGGGCAATGAGGCGAACTCTAAGAGCCTCTTAATGGAAGCTTCCTCATTTCTTTTAGCTTATGTAAAAGGTGCTCTGTTCAATTCCTCTTCAGGCTACAGTCATCTAAAGTACCGCTCATAAAATTAATTTCATCCACATTTGCAAACTAAAAGCCTAAGTGGCACTTAGGGACATGTTTAGTGGTGGTCTTGGCAGTGCTGGGTTAAGGGTTGGACTCAATGATCTTAGAGGTCTCTTCCAACCTAAACAATTACACGATTCTATATAGTAAATAGGTTAAAGGCTTAGCATGATTTTTGTAGACCCTCTGAATGAGATTTCTGGATGCATGTGAAGGGAGAAACTATTCTTCAAGGTATCTGTTAACACTGATTGCTGACAGCTTAACAGATCCCAAGCTCAGTGCACATTCAAGAGATGTGAAAACCACATACTCCACAACAGCAGCAGGAGCCGACAAAAGAAAGGAGTACCCAGAAGATGAAAACATTATACAAGTGCTTAAGGGCAGCTTTCAGTCTTCTACGTTTTATCTGTTCAGTATTGCCCAAGATACCTAACCACAGGCACTAAGAAACATTGTCTGTCTCCATGTACTCCCACTATGCTTGAATTAACAAAGGAATAATAGTAGCCCAATAGATTTCTGAATATAGCTGCACAAACTTTTCGTTTCAGATCCTTCGCTTTCAGTACAAAGAAAGGACCAGAAGGATGCCAGTTATAAGTAAAAAACAAATTACAGCATACCCTGCTTCACGTAATTGTTACAATATTTCCATATTCTGTTCCAATGCAACAGAGAAGCACTGTCAGATATCTGTGGAAGGAAACACTTCCAATCCTTCTCCACACTAGAGAACGTGTATATTAGGAACCTACTTAATCCATGGGGAATAAGCAGTTATTACAGCATCTTTTGAGTACTTGGAGTGTGCAGGAAAAGCAAGAGATGTTACCTGCTTCCATGACATCATCTCAACAGCTAGGGAACACATACATTCATGTGTGTGACACACATACCTTCCATAAAAATTCTTTTTAAAATTAGAAGGGTGAATAAGTCCAATTAACTAGTCAGAGAAATGCTCACTGAACTTCTATCTGGTTTGTGGGTTAACAGCAACCAAGAAACAACTCAGGCTGAACCACTGCCACCACATTGCTTATGTGATGACAGCAGTTTTCAAAGCTGTGTTCACAGATATTTTTTCAGCCTCTGTTCTCTCTGTAACCACACAGCTGTGTAAAGACCAAGGTGTTCTCTTTTAACTAATATCAGGATTTTTCAATTTGCAAGAAGAGAGCTGACATTCTTCCTGAGTTCTTGCTTTTTTTTTTGCCCCTTACTTTGGAGTGCTAAGCCCAGACTGAGTGATGCTGCTAGTTAAAGAGACTAAGAACAGTACATTAATAATCTTTGGTCTGTAATTATGTGTAGGTGTCTTAATGTCTATAATGTTCTATTATTGGGTTTAAGACCACTACCTCATTTAAGAACATAGTTTACAGCTGAATTTGCTGTAAGTAATGGAAAAGACTATAAACAAATTATCATCTATAAATGAAGGCTATGGCTCAGATAATGTTTTTGGGAAGACAGAGGTCTGAGACTGGGGAGAGCAGCCCACCACAAAAGGACTATATTTTAGCTTCCTATTTGTTGATTAATCCTCTACATGCAACCATTAGCCGTAACAAAGATGGCACAGACTATTTTCTAAGTCTCCCAATCAGCACAATTCTGCTAAACCAGAGAGGGTGCCCAGTAAGTCAAAAGTGTACCTTCGTAATTCATTCATGACCTTGAAAGCCTTTCTCATGTGAGAGGGATTGACTGTCACTGTACGCTGGTCCTTTTCATCTTCAGCTGCCTCAGAGGAACAGGAACTCTGCTTAATGCTAAAATAGGGACAAAAAAAGGAGTAGAAAGTTCGATTCAATGGCACTTTAAAAAACAAGCATCCTAAAACTGCAGCACAGGGTATTAAGCATGGACTTACTCACAAGTCTGTTAGTCAGCTTAAGTTCTCCACATCAAGAACATCAAAAAATGCAGCTACTTCTGCATGGATGTTGAAAGCCAACTCAGCCCACATATCAGCCAGCAGGGAAGAAAAGAAAAAAGTGCCAAACACCTGAGGACAAAGCCCAGTCTTACAGGCTTCAGGCCAGGAAAGCAGTATAAGTTGAAATTCAAGCCAGAACATAATTGCCTCTCTGAATAGAAATAGACTTCAGCACTGGGAACTACAAGAGTACCACGGATTTTTTAACATTCATACAGAAAAAAAGAATTTTAGTCTTCAATGTCGCATCTGAAAAAGGCAGGCACAAAATACATGACTCGTATCTTCTTTAGAGGCAAGTAGAAAAGGGCTATTAAAACTCCCTGCACAGCTTTCAAACCTTTACTGAAGCCACATCCCATTTCCATTTCAGAAATAGGTCTATTTACTGCCACTGAAACATATGGAATGAATTATTAAACCTTCCTACCAGAACCACCAGCTACAGAGGTAATGCCAAACCAGAGGCACCCAGCTATGCGCTGTGTTTAACCAGGCCAACAGGTGCCTAAGGCACATACGTGTCCTCATTACTTTGTTGGAAGCATTGGCTCTTTCCACATAATTTACAGCAGGTCAATATCTCCACCTCCCTGATCTGAAGGCCTGTGAAATCACTCGGAGCTAAAGGCTCTCACCGGTGAAAGAAGCAGCACTTTCTGGGAGGTCCCTGTTCTGCTCACGCCCATGGCCCACCCCTCAAACCCCTCGCAGGCAAAGGCAAACAAGACAGGTCAAGGAGGGTTGTCCCTGTCGAAAGCCAACTCCAAGAGAATGGCAGATCTCAGGAGGCAACTCCATCACCCCATGTACCTGATTGGAGACCTCAGACCTTTCCCTTCCAAAGGACAATCTCCTTCACCTTTGTCCCCTCCTCCCTGCCACTTTTCTTAGTTGGGCTGGTATGATAAAAAAGGCTGAATAGGGTTAAACCAGCAGTCTGGGCAGCCCAGCATCCTGGCTCTACTGGTGGCCAGAAGGTGATGTCTGAAGAAGGGTAAACAGCAGGGAAGAGTGGAAGGATCCTTCCCAGAACACCCCATCAGCCTCTGTCAAGGTGTGTATGCATGCACATATATATCTATATACTTGTATACTTGCACACATTGACTTTCCCTTTGAAAAACACATTATCCTCTATTTACAACCCCTTGACAATGCGAGGCCCTTGCTGAACATTACGTCCTCCCCATTGCCTGCTCCTGACCAGTGGCTGTCGCCATCACTGTGTCCCTTGACACCACACAAAGCTCTCTGCCCCCCCAGCAGTCTTTGGTGGGCTGCACTCTCCTTCCTCGAGAAGCAAGAGGCTGAGCAGCAGCCAAGCTGCACACAGCTCAAATCCATGCCTGCATACTGAGCAGCCTCCAGCTTTGTGCCTGAGACAAAGGTTAATGCCAAAAAACAGCCAAATCCAATTCTTTCACGTTGCTGAGCAAGTGAAATATTTTCAGTCATAAGTGAAGCCACAAGGCTGAGCACAACGTCACTCAGCACATGTCCCAGTGAGGGAGACAACTTCCCAGACTCCATTACAGTTGTCATCCAATTAGCTTAGTATGGCTGGATTAAAAAAAAAAAAAAAAAAAAAAAAAAAAAAAAAAAAAAAAAAAACACCTCCTCAATTATATTTTTTATAGGAAC
>VZTE01000756.1:408574-422777 GCA_013397775.1 Eulacestoma nigropectus
GGAGGGGCATTCCCATCCCGCCGCGCGCCGGGCGGACACAAAGGCTGGCGGCGGTACCCACCTCTCCTCCTCCATTGTGCGGGGCGGCGGCGGGGCCGGCTCAGCGCCCCGGGCCCGGCATGGCTGCGAGCGGCCGCCCCCGCCCCGGGCCGCTTCCTGCGGGAGCGGAGCGCTGCGTGCCGGGCGCGCCCNCCCGACAGCGCCCTCCGCGCCCCGGCTCCGGCTGGTGCCGCCGGCACGGCCCCGCTGCGGCAGCGAAATAGGTCAGGGACAGCCCCGAGCCCGCCCGGCGGAGAGCGGGACCCGCCGGCAGCGGCACGGGCAGCGCCGAGCCCGCGGGGCAGCTCCCGGCCCCGGGCATCCCTCCCTCCGCCCGCCGCACGGCGCTGCCGCTGCCCGGGAGTTGTCCTCCGGGGAGCTGGCGGAGGAGCCGAGTGGCCCAAAACTGCTTCAATCCCTGCAATCTACGGACTGGACAAAAGTTTCAGCGGCTGAACATCTCCAGTCCCGAGGTCGAGCCCGCGCATAGGGCAGAGCAGGAGAGGAGCGGTGATGGTGAGGAAAGGAGGGTCCCAGCCCTCCTAGTCTCCCCACTCCCACCGCAGAAAGTAGGATCTTGACTCCAGTTCCCCAATTTATCAAAACCTTCCTGTCCTTTATGCAATCTATGAGGCCAAATACACCCTGCATAGGCAATATGGGTCCTTCTCCACTGCAGATGCTATTTAGCCTAAAGCACTGAACTAAATTACATTCGTCATTTTTATTCCAATTGATACAAATGCACAGACTCTAATATATTTTTCCCCCTCATTTTATTAAAATAATTTTTCAGTTGTATTCTGCACCAGTGAGGCCTTAGAGGCTAATTGTATTAAAAACAAGAAACATTTGCTTTCTTCATTACTCATCCATTCACAAAATGTTCTTGTGCAAAAGGGAGAGATAACTGGAAGTATCAAGAGATTTCTCTTGGAAGATGCCATTTCATCTCTTTCGTAAATAAAATTACCTCACTCTTGTATGTTTCTCTTCAAGCCATGTCCTCAGCCCAAGTTTCATACATCTTTTTAAAATGTATCAGCAATGATGATTGAACAGATGCTTATTGCACCTTCCACAGGAGAGTTTCATAGTCTTGTTGAGAATCTTAACTACTCATCACCCTCATTCTTCAGATAAATTTAACACACCTGAAACTTAAAGGACTTTATCAAAGACACCTGGGGATTGAGAGTCCTGCTATTTAAACACCATTTTGGCAGCCTACCCGTTAACAGAAGAAATACAGATAAAGCCATGAAGTCAAACCTCACACAGAATTCAGGCAAAATTCCTTAATCTTCCCTAGAGAATCCTGTTAAACTATCAGTTTAAAATATCCAGATCCTCAAGTACTTTCCGCATGTCCAGTCTTACAGTGTTGATGCACAACATGAAAAACTGCAAGGCACAAGCTCAAACTCGAGAAAAAGGAACTGTATAAAAATAGTAGAATTTGTCTCGGAAATGAGGGCTAGAGCTTGTTTCCATTGAGTAAATCCCTCAGTAATCATAAAAAGTCCAGATACAAGAGCAAGTCCTGAAATTGCTGCAAAGTGCCTGTGTATTTTTATTAACACAAAGTTTTCCAATAACAAAATATTAGGCTTTCACCTTAAAATTTACATGTCATTCCAGTCAGCCTGAGAGATAAGCACCTAAATTGAACCAAACCCACAATACCTTCTTATGTGCTTTGCCCCATGGGCTTGTGTACCACTGGATTCTACAAATCCTGAGAGCAGCCACAGAAAGGTAAATCCCAGCAACAGACAAGAGCAAAACAATTAATAGTCCTTGCTGGGGTGGGACAAAAGCATGTTCCAGTAATCAGAGATTATTTTTATAGCAGCCTTGCAAAATAATCATGACTGGGTAACAACCCCAAGACGAAAATTTCTTGTTTGTTTTTAAGTGCAAAGACTGATATCTTGAAAAAGCATTCAGCCAAAAGGAGTTAGTGACACCTGATGGGTGGAATTTTTCCAGCCTCTTTCAAAAATTCCTAGTCTCAAGCAGTCAAAAATTCCTCCTACATCTAATCTATCTTCGATCACTGACAACAATATAACCAATGCTCAGGGCAGAAAGGTCCCCAGAGCACCTGTTCCAGCCAGTCCCACCATCCCTCAGCCCACCCAAGACTTTCCAGATTCCTGTGACAATCTTCAGATCTACAGTGAAAGACCAAACCCCCCCAATTCCAAGGAGCCACAGAGAGATGAGAGAGCAAAGCATTGCCAGTGTCTCCACAGCAGCATGGAATTTCTTTAATAAAAGTGGCACAAAGGGAGGGAATAAAAACAATCCCTACCAATCTGATCCAAAACTCTCTCCTGGCCCCAAATCCAGCAGCTGGTTTAACCCTGAGGTTGTAAGGAAAGGACACTGAGTGCTTATGAGAATTTAATTCTGTGAAGAGCTCCGGTACACTCAGACAACACCCTGTCAATCTCCACAGCCTCTGCAGAAGCCTGAAAGAGTCACTTCACCTCCCAAAAACCCAGCAGAAAGCAAATTGCATCAAATTGGGAAAAATCCTTCCTAGCTCTGCAAGGCAAACTGTGAGAGTCCTGAATCACTGGATCATCCAGCCTGAATACAGCACAAACAACAATTCACGAACATTTCACTCCCCTGTACATACCTGTTTCCAGGTATATAACAATATACAGGCTCCAGAGATCCACATCATAAGCAATTTCCTACCTTTAGCAGCTCTCCTGCTTACTTGTATAATCCCCTCCATGAACTTATTAATCAACTTTCTTTAAAAATCTATGGTTTCAGCATTGAAGAGCTGGGAAAGGTGTACATAAAACACTGCATTCATGGAAGCTTCCAAGGCTGCATCTTCTCAGCCTAAATTATTTTTCATTCTGGTTTTATTTAGAGATATAGATATTTAGATAAATAAATATGTTGATACATATAAACATAAATAAATTTTTATTAATGCATTTATTAAGTATATATATTTACATCTGAGTGACCAAACTGATCTCACCCTGAAGCTGGTCCTGCTTTGCGAGTTCTTTGAACCAGATAATCTCCAGAAGTCCCTTCCAACTAAACTTTTGTCATCTTAATTAAGTAAATACTCGTTTAGACAGATCTGTATTCAGATCCTATGTTTTCTTGGAAAAGGCTCACTAAGGGCATTAATATAAGAAAAGCAATATATAAGGTATCTGCTGGAATAGCTGCCTTGGTACCTCCAGGGCTAATTGCAGTCACTTGGAGGTGGTACTCAGGTACTGCACTGGCTCCCAAGGGACCTGGAGATGGAGGTGCCTCAGTAGAGAAGTCCCGAGGGTATCTGCTGCCCAGCCACTGCTAGCATTCAGTAACAAAACCAAAACAGCAGCTAAAATGTACCTACTACAGCAGCTCACAGGAATCCAAGTTACCGCAAGGCTCAAAAGGATGCTCTAGGAGACCTCCTAGGTAAGGACCTTCCCAGAGCTGGAGTCAGGGGTGTTCTGGCAGCTGAAGCAGTAAGAGACTCCCACCGGAGCACTGTTTTCTAAAGCATGTGAGTCGTAGAGCAGGGGCTGGAGCACCCATCCCAGCATTCCCCCCGAGATCCGCTCCCCGGGCGGAGATGCTGCAGGAGCCACCAGCATCTCCAGCGGCGCTCCGGGCTGTTGCCCTCTGCTGGCACACATCCCACTCCCTGCTCCTGCTTGTGCATGCCAGCACAATCCAGCTTTACAACATAGTTTTCCTCTAGTCTGTGGTATAAATCACAATTCCTATAGAAATAGTGGATTTATTCCAACAATTTCATAACAACATTACCACCTTTAAAACAACGACCCGTGACCATATTCACCTCCCAGCTGTGATTTCTGGAGCATCATCTATTCCACTGCTCACCCTACAGAGCAGTTACCCGCCAGCTGAAAATGTTCTTCCTGCTGCTCTTCGGACTCTTTCCTGGAGCATAAGCCACGGATGCCACCCGCAGTCACCTGTGTCAGAGGCACACACTTCCTGCCCTGCAGTCATAATACATATTTATCAGAAATTTGCAGGAAGATTTTCAGATAGATTTTATTGTTTAGAATTTAGTGCTCAAAAGGAAAAAAAATCAGGAAGAAAGCTGTCTAAACAACTTTTGTGGGCACTGGAACAAAGGCAAAGGCCAGTATTCAGTTGCCTAAATGCTACCAAGTCCCTCCGCCTCCTCAGAGTTCGCATCTACAGAGTGTACAGTTCTTGCTACATGTTGAGAAAAAGACCAAACTTGAGAAAAAGTTTAGGCTATGGCCCAAAAAGTGGTATTTTTTTTACCAAAATTTTTCTAATAAGATGTAATTTTAATGTGATTCTTCACCTTTATAATACAACCCTTAATGCTTCCACTACTACCTTCTGTAACAAGGGGAAATTATCTGTATGCTTCATAAAGACGGATGGCTTAATTAATATTTGTATGCTATAACTCAGAGAGAACAGCATAAACAAAGCTATTCCCATTCAAGATCTGAACACCATAACCCAAGTCTCTTTACTGTTACTCCCTGTACACTCATTGTCTTGCTCTCTTCTTGGAATTTTTTTAAACATTTCATTTCTTGCTCTTTGCAAAAGCCAAGAAATAGAGTCCACCACCCTCATATCATAACACAATGCACTGCAACACCAGCACAAATGAGTGATACCCACAGATGCCACACACAAAAATTTAGACAGGATTGTTTCTGCAGGCACATTATTTTACCAGAACAGCAAAACTTATCTCAGGCAGCATATTCCTCACAGGTAACAGACTGTCCTTCATTATCCTGCCTGGTATTTTCTGGGCAAACTTCTTTTTCTGTTCAGTATTCCATAGCATATTCAGAGTGGGAGCTGTATGTCAGGGGCTCAGCTCGAGTTTCTGTTCACTTACTGGACTTTTGTGGTGTGCTTTTCAGGGCTCAGCTTTCCCATCCTCTCATTCACACAGAAGTACACCCTGTGAAGGAGAAAAAAAACACACTTTAAAAAGGCAGTGTGTGGCATCAGCTCGTTGCAACACTTTTGGCATAGAGCAGCTCCAGCAATAAAACAAGCCCAGCTCTTCCTTTCGAAGGTGCTGTTTCTCAACTCCCTCTCATCTGACTCCCCAAAATATCGAAAACAAGAGCTCCCTGTTGCCACCACCTACACACAAAGCCATCGTAACATTTCCAAAACACACATGGTGCTGATTCATCACCAAGCTCATGCCTCAAAGATTTAAAAGTAAAATTGATACCACAGAGAGGAAGTCAAGATTTTAACTGGTGCTGGGTGAGTAAAAGAAAATTCCCATAACAACATCTAAATGATGTCATTTGAGAAAAAATAATTTGCCTGCATTTAAGACTGCAGAAAGCAATGGACAGAGGGATGGATGGATGGATGGGTCTAAAGGGAAAAGGCACATTGACTGCAAGGGCTGGAGCTCCTTGTGCTCCTGGAGATCTCTTTCAGGAGGATACATCTCCATGAAAGTAACAGTAGAAAGCTGGCAATACTCTCGCAGAATGCAGTTGCTAACCACCCTGTGCAAGAGGCATTAGCAACGACAACTCCAAACATCCTGCAGTCCAGTAGTGACCTCAGGGGAGAAGTCCCGAATTTGCAATCAGGACTCAAAGGAGCTCTCTCCAATAAACGGAGCATCATTATTACAGCAGTGGTGGAAAGAAAACAAACAAGTCCAAATGAAATCTCAGTGAAGGACTTCGGCCAGATTTGTTACCCAGTAAACTTAAAAGATTACTAAAACCTGAGGAGGTACTAAATAAGCACAAGGAGAGAACTGAGAATTTAGCATCAGGAATCTTTCACAATGATGCGACCCAGCCTAGGAACAGCCAGTGAGCCCGAAACCAGAGGACATCCCTTCTGAGGAGGGAGGGGATCTGGAGGATGAAATTGGAGTAAACTATTTCAAAACACAGCTGATAGTGCTGTGCTTGTATACAATAAAGAGGTAAGCACAGCCTCCCCCCAGGGCCATGCCCTGCCCATGCTGTAATTTGTTCATCAGGGTGTGTGGTTGGGAGAGGGAGGCTTCCCACTAGAGCTGGGTTATTGTGCAGTAAAGAAAACAAGATTATTGATCCACAAAGTAAAAAGCACATGAACCTCCAGTCCCAAACTACTCGTGCATTTTACCTAGCATTGCTTTAATCCAAGTCTGTGCTGGAAACAGGTTCAGGACTCCAGAACTTTCAATCAGTGCCTGCAGTGACTACACTCATGCTTTCTTCCCCCCAGGGTTTTGTGGAAAACAAATTTTCTTACAAAAGAGGGGAAGTCTATTGTAAAGCTACAGAAAGCAACAAAAACTATAGAAATGACAGAAGAGACTGAGATTATATTAATCTTTTATATTGACTAGATTACAGACTAACAGCGTGTTTTCAGATGTGTGACTTTGCATGTCAATGCAAAGTTAAATTCAAACCATGCCCAAGAGAACAGGGCTTCTGTAAGACAAACCAGTTGGCAATTCCATGGTACAAAGTAGCATTTGAACAAATGATGTACTTTCAGATTCGTCAGCTCATTTTGCTTCTAAGGAATTTTTCTGCAATGTTCATCAGTGATTGGTACTTTGATGATGGTGAGCAAACTTGCATCTTGACACATTTCCAGCCAGAAATGTAATTCCTTTCTAAACTGGCATAGATTCCTCACTGCATTAGTCATGAAAAGAGGTATTTATAGTGGTTTAATGAATATAATATGCACTAAAATGGTACATAGCACAACACAGTCCAATTAAAAAAAAAAAAAAAGAAAAAAAAGAGCTATTCTTTCAAATCTCTGTATTTTCCATCTGTGAAAGCATTTGGGAATGAAACCGTAAGCATCATGCTAAGAGGGTTAATATCCAGATGCCTCAGACAGATGGCATTATTAGTCTGCCTAGGCCTGACATCTAGTTTTCCAAGTTAAGGAGCTTTGGTTCCTTGGATGGCTGACAAGCTGAGAATAGCCAGTGCTCTAAGCCCGACGTTTACTGTAACAGCAACAGGCAACATTGCAGCTTTGCCTAAAAGACTTTTAGCAAAAAGTTACACCAAGATTAAACACACTCAGAATATACTCTACAATGCTGTTGCAGCTTTAGGTTAGGACTCTTACTGGCAAAGGCTGAACCATGGACAGAGAATAGTACTTGAATTTTATATTTTATGCTGGCTGGTTTTTTTCTTTTGCTACAGCCTAGACCTGAACTGTACCATCTTTTTAACTGTTCAGTCTATTCAGCAGATAGAACCACAGGAAATAGAAAAATCTGAAGAATGTCTCTCTTCTGCAGTGAACTACAGCTTTACAGCCATTGTTCTTTCAGGGTTCCCACTACCCGTTTTCCCAGAGAGATGTTTTTAAGGAGGATATAGGGTTCATAGGATTAAAACACGCTGAGAATCAAATGAACAAGAGGTATCGGTTCAAAAGTGACTATTTCCGCCCATTTATATATAATAGAAATTGATTAGAGTTCTGGGAGCAGAGAAGGTAAAAAGACCAGGATTTGTCAAAGTGAACAACGACGAGAAAAGCACCCAACTCCATCAGCCCCTTTACAAGTCCTAGTATATAGGTAAATAATACAAAATTCCTATGGAAACATACATAGCAGGACGACTTTCATCTTGTAATAAGAAATACACATCTGACACTCATCAACAGTAATGCTTACATTACAGCACAAATACTCATTAAAGGTAAGTGGAAGTAATGTCTGTGTGTGTGTACGCATGCACATACCAGAAATAACAGACCAGTAATGCTTCAACGGGAGACCTAAAAAACACCCATCAACAAAATCAAATACTGCTTGTTGAGGCTGACTCAGAACTCCTTGTGGTGTGCTTGCATTGTGAAATACATTTTCAAGTGAAGCAGGGATACAACTGTTTTATTCATTAAGAAATACAAAAATAACAAGCAGAAAACTCATCTTTGAGGGACACATACATCAGATCACAGAACCAGTTATGCAAAACATGTTAAGTAACCCATTGTTTTGTAAACTACGCCTCTGGCTAGCGTGAAAGACTGAAAATAGGGTGTTACGCTTTTAATCATCTAATATTAATCCAAGGTATCACCCACAGACAGTTTGTAAAACCACTGAAAATGCCTTCTTTCCAAATAGCTCAGAAAGTAAAAGGTCTGCAACAATGTAGATCACACAAATGTGGTATAAACTGTTGATTATATGATAAACACTAATTGAAAGTGGCTACAACAGGTCAAACAATCCTAATCTAAAGGCTTGAATAAGGTGCCTTCTATCAGAAACCTAACCATGTCACAGATAGTAGGAGCAAAACCCCATTCTCACAAAACACACCAGGTTTTGGTCACTGTGTGGACATCAGAGGGGTGTCCTTCAGGCTATTTTCTAGGGATTAATTAACAATATAATGATTTAAGCCAAACTTTTTCATTTTAGAATAAACATTCTGAGTTATACAGAAAAAGGAAGCTGCACTCTTTCCACATTTGAATGGGAGGTTGAGGTCCTCAGCATCACTCCAGCTCAGACCCTTTTTGGCAGCAGTGGGAATGCCATCTTGGGACAGTAGTATCAGCTGACAGGGCAGGAAAATAAACCAGTTTTCTGACCTATACTATCCAATTTGATCTTTCAATGCTAAAAGAAAGCAAAATTTACTTTACAGGGATCTAAGGCGGGGGGGGGGCAGGGAAGGACACCATAAAGCATTTGAGAACTTTACATTTTTAGCCATTTTAAGAATTTCTGCTTCACAGGTCATTAAGTCCGTATGTGTAAAGCATCTGGTAGAGTTCAGGCACACCTCCTGTCAGTGCCCAGCTGTGCACACCCCCATCTCCCCGCAGGGCTGAGCTCTTGGGAGCAGGACTGGGACTCCCAGAGCCAGTACTGGAGCCTGGACTACAGCTGCACTGCAACTCTTGCCACACACAACACAAACTCAAAAGCTTGCCCAGTTCTGGAGGGTAAGGATTGTCCACTCAAGTCTCACTACCGAAGCCTGCAGGGCAAGACACAGCTTTTATTTAGCAAGTGTGTCACACAATCAGTGACCCACAGAGATTTACGGCCATCGAAGCTGTTTGAGCTGTTACCACTGTTCTAAACCTTTTCAGCACCTGATGTTAAAACAAACACGTGGGAGGTACTTCCACAGACTCGTGAAAGTATCATTGCACTACATATACAGGTGTTCAGCATGTTTCTTTTTAATGCAGTAGTAGTCAGTATTAAAAAACTGTAAGTTAGGCTAGTTTTATTAGCCAAATAAAATTTACAAGTCAAGAACAAATTATACTTTAGAGTAGACATGAACACCCATTACTATTAAAAAACTGTATGTACATCACAACACACAGAGTTCAGTTACACAGTAGTTTGAAAAGTTTGGCTTTGGGAATTCCATTTTGGTCATGCAGATTACAAAAATAAAATAACATCTGTGTTTTAAGAAAACTACCACACTTTTACGTTATTAAATGCTGAAAGCAAATTAATTGCTCTTACTTTCTACAGCTGACACCAACACAATCCAGCATTTGGTCCTGAACAGAAGGCCATTAAATTATTGAGATAATTTCAGACATAAGAACTTCAGAACTCACCTAGAAACTAAGGAACAGCAAAGTAAAGTTACTTTATTTCTATCTTCATGACCTTCCTAAAGCAACTGTGAAGTCACAAACTTATTAACATGCCAGCTATACACCTTATTTCATCTCAGTTCTTCCTATGCACCTCTATGCAGACAAATCCACCCAGGGGTCAGAAAATCATTAAATACCATTAAACACATGAGCAAAACTTTATCAACAAATCTCTTATCACTAGGAACTGTACTAGAAACAGGTTTATATTTCAATACAGATCTGCACTTTTCTACATTCCATGGTACACCCTAGCATTGCTGCCCCTTAGCTGACCAGCACTTGCACAATCCTCTCCAATGTCACCTGCAGGGTCACAAGTTCTTCCTCCCCAGAGACCAGAGGTCAGAGGAGAGCAAGTACCACCTACTCAAGCCACCAGAGAATACTGTTAAACAGGTGACAATATTTTGAGGGAGACACTAGGCAGCCTACTCCCTAATACAGCTTCTGGGATCAGCTCTTTGTTTTAGCAGACATTAGTCCCACAAGGACTTTTGCACACAGGTAACAGCACATTTCAGCACAGCAGTTCCCAAACTGTCAGATTTCACACACAAAGTCACTTCTTTAAAAACCTACTCGTTTCTAGTATCAGGATATTCTGTCACAGCACATAACATGAAAATACCATGAAGCAGTAGTTGGTGCACAAACCCTTAGCTTCCCAAGTCAAATGAAAAGACAAATTACAAAAGTGAATTTAACCATTTCTCTGCAAATCAGGCTGTCTCTTAATAAGGTTAAGGCAACTCACCACTGCAAGGGACTAAATCATACACCCCAACTAACACACGACCTACAACTCCGTAGCTCATTTCAGCTAAAACCAGGAAAACTGTGCTTCAAATGAAGTTCAAAGATGACTGTCCAACGTGGTTGTAAAGTGCAAAGGTAGAGAAAAAGAATTCAAGCCCAGTGAGAGGAAATAAAACCTCCTGAAGCTGTGCACGAACAAGAGCTGGCACTTGCAGTGTTTTACGAACTCAAACTCTGAAACTTGACTTACAACAGCGTATGAGTGATGCTGGTGCACAACAGTGACTAACAGGCTTTTGAGATAGAAAAATTACAATTTAATTGCAAACAGCAAGTTATTTGGAACCTATTTATAAAAGCTCAGCTAAGCCAAAGAGAACCAGTCTCACTGTAAGAGCCATAAATTACCACAATCAGGACACTCAGCTCTTAGTTTAAATCCTGATGATACCAAAATGTTGTCCTGTTTGTTTAAGCTCACACAGGTAATTAAGCTGATGCAGTTTCACTTCTAATAGCAACAAAGCTCCTTTCAATTTAAATCGTCATCAGGTTAGATTGATACCAAATAGTAACTACACATTGAAATTTCATGCAAAATCCTTCAGCCCAAAAGCACCAAGCCCTACACACTAACTTTTCACTGGAATCAAGGGGAATTATATGCCTAATATCTTGCATATCTGGAGCAAACCAAAAAGCAGCTTTTATGATGCAGTTCCATGAAACATCAGCTTTCTAAGAGCTTAGAAACCTGAAGTCAAAATAACTTTGTACTTTTAAAATCCATGACCCACATCATATATACTCTCACTCAAGCATTTAAGGAATTCAAATCTTTTATTTGATGTCCATAAACCCATAAACGTTGCTATTCTATATTTCTATGCAGGAAGGCAGTTTTCCCCTAAAACATTATGCTTTTTAATAAACAACAAACTTTAATTCTATTGCGTGAAAGGGCTACAAATATACATTTTTTAACCAAGCAGACTACACAGATATCTTTGCTTTACAACTGGCACCTATGTTACTGGTACACTCGCTGGCTCAGTTCTCAGAGCTCTTTGCCCCCAGTTTAGATCACCACTTTCTGAAATATGGGCAACTGCAATTATTATTTTTTAAATTACGTGCTGAGGCAGGTATTGCAAAACCATTCCTTTTATTTCCCCCCATCAATAATCAGGGACCCCATCTTTATTCACATGCAGACGTCACTGCATTCTACACCAGCCATTTAGTGGCATAAAATAACCTTCCAAAGTCTGCTGCAATTGCTAGCAAGCCAGTTTTACTCCTGTTTTAAGGAAGACCACAGCACGAGGCTGCCATCCTGACGGCAGATGGAGCTGTGAGAGTTCTCGGGGAACTTTAAGGAAGGACAATAGTTCAGAGTGAAGTCTGTTAATCCGGGGCTATGAAAACAAGTATGCCTTTAATAGAAGGGGAAAATGTCGACCCTTTCCTGGAAGGAATCACACATATACAAACCGAGGACTTGAAACCTAAGCAATAAGAAATTCTGAACATTTTATATGAATGAAGCACATGCTTAACACAAACTATTTCTTCAAAACTACACAGTACATACGTTGATGGAAAAGTCCTATAGAAAAAATTGACCAACCATGTCAGCACGTCAAACTGCCTAGTACAAGATGGTGGATGCACACAAACTGCCAAAGTGAGAATGAGTATTTAAAAAACAGACCACATCCACGGATTAGTACTTCAAAAATTTCTCTGTCAAGTGTTTGAAAGCCACTAGCAAAAAAGTCAGTTAGGACCTTTACTGGCAATAAAATATTTACTACTCTAAGTACACAGAGATTTTAAAGCAGAGGAACACTTGCTTCAAACCTACAAAAGCCTTAAAACCGTACGGAATTGATCCTAGGAAAAAAAATTAGACGTGTAAAGGTCAATGAACACAATGATTTATTTAAAAAATAAAAAACGTAAAAACCATTTTTTCCTCCTTTACAGAAATGTTAAAAGTCAGTCATGGGATCCGAGTAGCTTTTGTAGAAAAAAACGTAGTATCCAGGTATCGAGTCCTTACAACAAAGGAAATTCCCCCCTAGCCCTCCCCAGTTTTTACTCCAGATCAGCAAGACACTTCCCACCCCGCACCCCTCAAAAAACAAATTAAAACAAGACACTTTTCGTTGCTAGTATAAAAACGACCAAGGTCCAAGTAATAATAAAAAAATAGAGTCCATCAATGACTGTAACACAAAATATGTGTATGTGGGGCCCAGTCCATCTTCAGAGAGAAAGAAGTGGCACAGGCAGCAGAGGCGACCCTCAGGGGGCATTTAGGAGCCGCTCCCACAGCAGGGAGGCATTTAAAAGGAGCTGCCCTTCGGCAAATGAGGGGAGAAACCGTTTAGAAGCTGCCCCGTATCGAAGGGAGGGCTCTCCACGCCCCCCCCTCAATGGATATGGGCGCTCCAGCTCAGAAAGAGCCGCCCCCGTAGCCTCCCCCACCATAGCCTCCTCTGTACGGTCCACTGTTACTGCGGCCCCCCCAGTTGCCGCCCCCTCCTCCACCTCCTCCGCCGCTCTTCATGGGGCCGTAGGAGGACTGGTGCTGGCTGTAGCTGCCGAACCCGCCGTACCCGTTGCCGTAGTCGCCGCCTCCCCCTCCGCCGCCGCCTCCGTAGGAACCGCTGCCATAGGAGCCGTACCCGCCGCCTCCTCCCCCGCCGTAGCCGCCGTAGCTGTTGTAGCCGCCGCCTCCTTTGGAAAGCCCGTTGTGATCCCGGTTGCCGGAGCCGCCGCCGCCCCGACCCCTTCCTCCTCCTCTACCTCCCCGGGAGGGCCTGGAAGAGCCGCCGCCTCCCCCGCCCGCCTGGATGTCCTCCTTGGGCACGGCCTTCTTGACCTCCACACGGTGGCCCTGGATCGGGTGGAACTTGACCACGGCCGCCTTATCGGCGGCGTCGTGGTTCTGGAAGTAGACGAAACCGAAGCCGCGCTTTTTCCCGCTCTGTTTGTCGGCGATGATCTCGGCCTTCTCCACGGGGCCGAACTGGCTGAAGTGCTGCACCAGGTCCCCTTCGCCCACGTCCCCTTTGAGGCCGCCCACGAAGAGCTTCTTCACCTTCGCGTGAGCGCCGGGCTTGGCCGAGTCCTCCCGGGACACGGCCCGCTTCAGCTCCACCGCGTTCCCGTCCACCGCGTGGGGGGACGCGGCCATGGCGGCGTCCGCCTCCTCCACCGCCGAGTAGGTGACGAAGCCGAAGCATCGGGAGCGCTTGGTCTGCGGGTTGAGCACGACCACGCAGTCGGTGAGGGTGCCGTAGGCCGCGAAGTGCTCCCGCAGCCCAGCCTCCGTGGTCTGCACGTTCAGCCCGCCGATGAACAGCTTGCACAGCTGCGAGTTCTCCATGCTGCCGCCGGTGCCGCGCCTGGGCCTGGCGCCGAGACTCCTCCTCCTGTTCGGGGGCAGCTCCGGAGGTTTTTTCCCCCCCTGCTCCGTCTTGCCGCTTCTTCCCCCTGCGAGCAACGCGACCTCACAGCTGCGGCGGCCGCCGGCGGTGGCTCCCTCGGCGCGGCCCGGCGCCTCCGCTCCGCCTCACCTGATCGGCAGCACAGTCGGGGCGTCCCCGGTGCCGCCGCTCCCCCGGAAAGGCGGGCGGGGGTGCGGGCGAACACAGGCGCGCACAAAATGGCGGCAGCGGCTTCTCGGGAGCGCGGCCGGCGACTGGTGCCCACACAAAGGGGCCGCCGGGAG
>VZTE01000756.1:423236-494598 GCA_013397775.1 Eulacestoma nigropectus
TGCTCCCGCGTGAGGGGGCTCGGGGCCTCCCCCCAGCGCCACGGAGCGGGTCAGGCTCGGGACCCCCAGCGGGCTTCTGGCCCAACCTCCCCGCTCGCTTCCAGGCGGTCCTGGGATATCCCCAGTGAGGGAGACTCCACGTCTCCTCTGGGCAGCCTGTCTCAGTGCTCGTCACTACACAGTCAAGAAGTTCTTCCTTATGTTCAGGTGAAACTTCCCGTGCCTCTGTTTCTGCCGTTGCGTCCTGTCCTCGTGGTTGGCACCGTGAAGCGGAGCCTGGTCAGCCTCTTGGCACCGCCCATTTGAATACAGACACTCCCGGCGCTCGGAGCGGCGGCACCCGCTGGGCACGGCCCCGGCCGGGCTCCACCTCCGCCCGCCGTGTTCACACCTCAGCCCTGGCCTTCCCCAGCCCGCTTCTGACTCTCCTCCTCGGGGGTTTAACCCTCCGGTCTGCCCTGTTCCTGTCTGCTCTCTGTCAGCGGTGGGTCTTCCCTCACTTGTGTCCCCCTTCCCCTTGGTAACCCGCTCCCGAGTGCCCGGTCTGTGCTCACAGGACGCTGAGCCGAGAAGGGCAGCGGAACTGGGGTAGGATCTGGAGCACAAGTTTGGGGAGGAATGGCTCAGCCCGGAGGAAAGGAGGCTCAGGGGGGACCTTCTCGCTCTCCACAACTCCCTGACAGGACGGGGCAGCCAGGCGGAGGTCGGGCTCTGCTCCCGGGGAACAAGGGACAGGATGAGAGGAAACAGCCTCAAGTTGTACCAGGGAAGCTTTAGGTCGGATATCAGGGAAGAATTCTTCACAGAAAACAATGTCCAGCCCTGGCACAGGCTGCCCAGGGCAGTGCTGGAGTCACATCTCTGGAGGGATTTAAAAGATGTGCAGATGTGGCACTTGGGGGTCACGGTTCAGTGGTGGCTTTGGCAGTGCTGAAGGAAGGATTGGATTCGATGATCTTGGAGGGCTTTTCCAACTTAAACGATTCTGTGATTCCTTCTCACTCACTATTCCTGCTACCGTTTCCTCTCCTGCTTCCCAGTCCTCTTTCCCACCCCTCCACAGCCTACTCACTCTTAATTCTCTCCTTAGGTCTGCAAAGGAGGTATTTTCTCAGAGAAATAGAGCTGTTCAAGAGTGTGCAAGCCCTGTGGAACGACGAATAGTGAGATCATTTTCCTTTTTTTCCTCTTACTTTTATAATAAAGTACATTAAGCATTGCCATCATGAAGACTGCAGCATTACTTTCAACTTAGTGAATTTTTCATTAGAAACAATTTTTTTTTTTTTTGGTGTTACAGCCACTGGGGTTTATGTTAAAAATTATGCAGGAGCTAAGAATGGCTGCAGTTTTGTGTTGGGCACTGTCAGGATGTAGTTCCACAGTTGCCTGAACTGGTGCAGCGCTCCAGCCCTGCAATCCTGCCTTTTCCCGTGTGCCAGCTTTGATGCTTCTGCAAACACACAGCCATCCACTTAAGAGAACTGAGGCAGCCATAGTTTTATCATGAAAAAGGACTTAGTTTTCAGCTGCCTCGTTTTTTGCACGACCTGCTGGTGCTGGCAGGAGGGGGGAAGCAGAACTGCAACAACCCCTGATACAGATCAATTGGAAATGCTCCCTTGGAGACACAGACACAAGAGGAACACTGACTGTGCTGGAAAGTTGGTTAACCACAGCCCCAGAGGAAATCCAGAGGGGCTGAACATGCTTTTGTCTCACAGGTTATGATTATCAGTAACCAATAGCATTAATACTTGCAATACAGTAGTCTGATTTTACTCAAATTGGATTTTTTTATGTTATATCCAAGTCTATAGTAAGAGTAACCTATTAAATGCCTGTGTTTGACAATCACAAGTTGTCAAATGTTTAGATCCATTTATCTCAGTGCATGAACTGACACCATCATTTTATCTAGTTTAAGAAAAGAGAATATGCCCATAATGCCACTGATATATATATGTGGTTTTAAAATAAACAAACATATCCTACTCTATTAAATAAAAATCTTCTTCCCAGAGGCTGTCTGCAAGCTCCACATAACTACAGGAAATAAAAATCTATACTTTGCCTACTAGTTATTGTAAGAACTGTATGGCCCTTCACACGATAAATTAATATGTGTCACATAGAAAATAATCCATGAGAGGATTATAGACCCATGGTAATTTAGAACAAAAATGATGAAAAATTAAGAGGAGCTAATTATGGCCTCAATAGATAACAAAGGAAAAAAACCTTGTTTACGACTCACTTTCTCTCCCTGAAAACAAGACAGACAAGTAGGCCAATGAACAGATCAAAGAAAAAGTCACTGCTTGCATCAGGAGGAGGAGATGAGGGTCTTTAAGGCGTGAGTAAATCAGTAGGAAAAGTCAGCCACAGACTCAATTCGAGTGTAGCCCAAATGCTTCCTCTTCATTTACACTTTTGATTGATTAATGAAAGGAAAATGCCTTTAAGACACAAACCCATGTCTTGCAGGTGGAAATGTCTCCTCTGAAAACACACAAAGACCAAACTGCACTTGGCCTGGTGTCTTCGTGTCCTTCTGTGCACCCACCTTTCCCAGCTGCCGAAGTGACCTCGTCTCGTTCACACCTTCGCTCAAAACCCCGCTCAGAGTTCAGTCCCCGCCCTGGCAGGGTTGAGAGCACTGCACACATCCGTGTGCCCTGACACATCCCACCAGGCTCTGGGGATGCAGGTTTCCTAGACAGCTAAACATCAGCTTCTCCTGCACATCCCACAGACCTTCGTTCCTCCCAGGTCATCCAAGCTGCCACAGAGACTCCAACCAGACTTCTCCAATTCCTGTCAGATTCATGCCTGCTGAGGCATCCAGTCACCCGATCTGTGCAGCAGGTCACTTGTTATACACGTTCCTAGGAAGTAGGTGCCTTTCCATGCTCCTGAAATGTGCCTTTTCCCTCAAGCTACGTGAGCCAGCGAGAGACACAGGTTCTGCCACAGTGTGAGTGCAAAGATGAGTCTCACGGTGTGTGAGACATAAACCAGACAACACTCCAGCAGCTACACCAGCTTCCCCACGGATTTTTTTAAACTGCTTTTTGCTGTCAACTAGTAAATGCATAATACCATCCTATGGATTTAAAAATTCTTAGGAAAGCAGCACACAAACAAAAGCCTTGCTTTCTGACAAGGCACTTGTAGCATGACATTTTTTAAATTCTGATAGCAACCTATAGAATAAAAAATTCATTGTATAAGCAGCTGAAGTTTCTAAATTTAGCTGCTTTTTCAGATAAAAGCTCCACCTGTATCATTACCTAAAGGAAATGTGTTTCTCAAACCAGAAGCTGTGGCCAAATAATGCCCTGTGTTAAATGTCATCATGGGACAGTTTAATTAGTGTGTTGGGAAGAAGGAAAGCCAAATAGTTTTCATGCAGTCACCTTTCTAGATATTCAGAAGAAATCATACTGCCTAGAGTCCACAGGAGGGCATTACTGCTTAAGAGATTGCACACCAGAGATATCTGAGCAATCTCTTTCAGACCCGACTTCCTATGTTACCATATATTCTTAGTAAAAGCTGATACAAAGTAAATCATTAAGGAATTCTTTATATCACTTTTTGTCATTCAAAAAACAACTTTGTTGTGCTATTTAATGGGTCCAAACTGCCAAGATGGAAAAGGAACATGAAGGGCAATAGAAAAACATTATGAAGTCACAAGTAGTTCATAAGTTATAAATATTTTATCTAAACCCTCATATAAACACAAAGCTGTATCTTTTTAACTAGTTTCAACCTCTTTAATCTAGTTACATGTGTGGCTTCCATAGTCAGCAGGCATTGATTCTTTTTTTTAAGCAATTTAAGTATATCACTTGAATTTTTAATGAGTTTAAGTATTATTTTTTAGTATAGCACAATGCTCCAGACTTAGGTGTAGTTTGACCTTTCAGCAGACAGAAAGCATTTTGAAGCTACAGGATTTCTTCATGCAGACTGTTTGCTCAATCAGTTCTGCATTCACATTGAAGACTGTAATAACATCATCTTAGCCATACATGCGTTTTGTGGATACCCAAATGCTGCTAGCAGATGAATTTTCCAGCTTCTTGAATTAATTCTTTGAGAACCTTTCCTTTCTCACGCAAGATATGAAAACAGTAAGGTAGTTTATCCAGACAATAGTCACCTCTGGTGTTTTGCTAAGTTCTGTTTATGGTACACTGAGAAATGTTTTACCGTGGATGTGATAGAACCTGAACCAATCACCCTAGGAGGTGTGTGAACATTGTCCAATCGCTTTATGGAACTAGACTATATAAAAATGATTGTAAAATTAATAAATAATTCATTCTTTTGCTGGATTTGATGTTGCTGCATCTCTCCGTTCCTGGCTCTACAGCGATAGCATTTCACTCAGATTTTTCTAACTAGGCATAGGTGGGAACAATTGGGAATACAAGGGATTCAACCATAATTTCCCATGTCACAGTGAGATACACACACACAAAGAGGCAAAGATTTTTATTCTCATAATTTCAATGAGATATTATTAGACTTTTGGAAGCCTCACTCCTACCCACATCAACACCTCAGGCAGAGCATAATTGTGTGGTTCATAGGGAGGCATTTTGTGTAAAAATGCAGCAGCACCACGAGCATTCCCAGCATGGCACCTTGCTTTAGTTACGGGTGTGAAAACTTCTAAAAGATGTACAGCTGTCCTTGGGAGAGCTCTTGACTTTTTGGCAAAAGTTTCTCTTTCACTCTGTTCTGCTGTTTGCACTTTAATCTGCATAAACATCAAACCTGTGATCTTACTTTGGAGATTTTCATGAACTAGTACTGATGAGGAGAGGGTTTTTTGCTGAAAAAGATCAAAAAATACTAAGAGGTAACTAGATAGTCTTTTGCCTCCCTAAAGTCTGAACATGACACTCTTCAGGATAAAAATCTCTACCTTGTATAAATTCAGATGGGGAATAAAACACTACCCCTCTCTTGTATTTGCTTAATGCAAAACAACATAACCTACAGATAAAAAGGTAACAGAATAACCCACAGGTCCTATTTCTTCAGTAAGTAGTATCAAAGTTTATCTACTAAACAAAATCTTCCTGGAGCCTTTTTTAAGGGGAATTTGCTGAAGAAAGAAACACACCTTTGTGAAGGGTGAAGTGGAAAGTCATCAGAGAATTGAATTTGCATCCTTTTCTTTGGACTTAAGTTACCATTTTTCCTAAAATCCTGCCCTTCCTCCTCTTCCCTCTGAAGTTCAATTTCTCTTTTCCTCTTTCATCTTTTCACTCTACTTTAATAATTCATTATTTCCTTTCTTCTCTTTCCTATAATTTTATATAACAGCTGGCCATAATTTGAAGTGATGGGATGAAAGTAAGGCAGCAAAATACAGTCTCAAAAGTCAAGAAGGATCAAAGAATGTAGCAATGCTGTGACAGATGTGAGAGGGGAGAACTTTCACTGTATCTTAGTCTGAGACAGGCCAGGATCCTAAGTTTTGCCAAAAGAAGACCTGGAGCCAGCAACAATCTCAGCCACACTCTGATCTTTTTCACCTGCAAATTTTTCATTATGTTTTTTCCAGTTAAATTAAAATCTACTTGCTTTTATTTTTTTTCCTCTTAGCTATTCCTAGGCTCCAACTATTTCTCGTTCCACAGAACCTCTGTGGGATGGGTTTGTGGCGCTTTTGCATGACTGATGTTAAGCTTTGTTTGAACACAGCAGGAAGAGTTGTGCTGTGAAGCTCAGTAAATACCTGTCTGAAATTAGCTGTAAGACATCCATGCTATTCAAGAAATTTTAAAATGAGGTGGTGTGAAGTGAGACTTTCTAGACAGAAAATAACAATCTAGAATTCATATTTTTAATTCAGAAAATCAAAATGCTTATTACAGTTTGAAACATGCTGAAAAATTGAAATAGACTGAGATTAATGGGAAAAACCTTTTGATTATTTAAACATTTCTTAATTAACAATTAGGACACTGAAAGATGTCATGCCATGAGAACAGCAGGGTTTGGTGTTCACAGCGTTGTTATAAAAAGATTCTAGAATGGGAAAAAAACAAACCAGAGATACAAATTGTCATATTCCCCCCAAATCTGTGAGCTATTGAAATAATTCATTCTTTGGTAGAGATGACTTTTGGTAAAAGTGAGTTGGAGAAGTTCTAGAAAGCTACAAAGAATTGAATCAGGGTTTGGAAAGTGGCCTCTATTATAAAAGATGAATTTATGCAGTCACACTCCTATTACAATTACTCACATATCTTATCTCTTTTTCAGTGAGAAAAGTAACTTGGCTGACCCAAAAAATTAAGATGCTAACCTTCTAGCCAGGGAGTGTATTCATCTCCAACTCAGCTCTATGCCAACTGAATAAGGTCCAGAAATTAACCAACAGTTCATGGCATGACATAATTTTAAAAACTAATGTGTTATTATAAGTAACTCATTTATAGTTAAATCAGCTTTTAAAGCAATTGACTTTTCATTCTAGGCATGAGCTAAATGAGAATCAAAATTGAGATCAGAATGAGGCATCAAGGATATTGCAAAGCTGTCTTTTAGAGCTGTGCAGTATAATGGAGTGAAACCTAAACTCCAGGTAGTGAACATGAATTATTTTTTTGACAATTATTTCCAATTAGGGAAAAAACTCTGAGTCATGAAGCAGTGCTCCAACTTACACATGTGCATCCATGGAGAAAAAGCCACGTTGCATACTTAGCTATTGCTAGTTGGGTCACATTATAAGCTGTTTACTGAAAATCCCTTACTAGGGTGTTGATCTCTCCACAGAACAGGAAAATGTGAGGGGAGTGTGTTTCTCCTCCATCACAGCGTATTAACTTACTTTCATGGCATGAACCAGCACATCCAACACTAACATATGCGATTTCCAATTATTCTTGTTTGTTTTTTGTGCCTCTTTGAAGTGCTATAAAGAACAGTACTTATTAGGAAGCAATAATCCAGGAGAGAGATTTGCGGATGTTGGTTGACAAGAAGCTCAACATGAGCTGGCAACGTGCATTTACAGCCCAGAAACCCAACTTTGTCCTGGGCTGCATCCAGAGCAGCGTGACCAGCAGGATGATGGAGGTGGTTCTCCCTCTCTCCTCCGCTCTTGTGAGACCCCACCTGCAATGCTGCATCCACTTCTGGAGCTCCCATGGAAGAAGGACGTGGATCTGTCGAAGCGAGTCCAGAGGTGGCCATCAGGGCACTCTGAGGGCTGGAGCAGCTCTGCTCTGGAGACAGGCTGAGGGACCTGGGAGTGCTCAGCCTGACAAGGAAGGCTCCAGGGAGACCTCAGAGCCCTTCCAGTGCCTGAAGGGGCTCCAAGAGAGCTGGAGAGGGACTTTGGACAAGAGCCTGTAATGACAGGACAAGAGGGAATGATTTTGTAGTGACAGAGGGAAGGGTCAGGTGGGATTTGGGAAGAAATTCTTGACTGTGAGGGTGGTGAGTCATTGGAACAAATTACCCAGAGAAGCTGTGGCTGCCCCATCCCTGGAAGTGTCCAAGGCCAGGTTGGATGGATCTTGGAACAGCCTGATCTAGTGGAAGGTGTTCCTGCCCATTGGAACTGGATGATCTTTAAGGTCCCTTCCAACCCAAACCCGTCTGTGATTCCGTGACCCTCCAGAGATGTTACAGGTCTCTGAACCAGCTCTTGGCCAATCTGCTGTTAAAGAATTCCTTCACCTGGGAAACTGAGAAATTGTACATGTGCATCTCTACTAAATCTTGCTTTATGAAGAAGAGGGCTGCAACGGGCAGAAACAAGGTCTGCTGCACAGTTACATGGGAGAAACAACTAAGCAAAAGCAAAAGTTTAGAGTGATAAACCATCAGCAAAGATTCCTGCTGGCCAAGGAATCATGTAAATGCCAAAGCAAAAGGTGAACTCAAAGGACTTACATTTATTTTTCACCAACTAGTTGTTGCCAATGCTACACAAGTTGTTACAAACTCAAAGTTTAAAAACCTGCCTATTATGGCACTTCACCCATCACTTAATACTGAGAAATTTAGAAATAACAAGACCATTCATAAAAAGTAAATACAATTCTGCTATCCATTAACCTTTTTTGCAAACAGGCGCTCCAGCTTCTGGCTGAAAACACTATTCTGTGATCCCTCCTCCAGAGCCGTGGGTCCCACTTAGCATACATACCTTTGACATCAGAATTAAACACACCAAGAGCAGCTACACCCACAAGCCTCTGATGCTGGATGTGATCTAATTCACAACAGGTTACAACACAATTAAATCCACATGAGGCAGCAGGTTTATACAACTGTAAAACCAATGGATCACATGTTAAGTACTCCTGTTTCTCCATAAATGAAGGACTGCATACAGAATTGTATTAGAAAAAAAGGCGTGTGTAAATAAGCAACATGACCTTTGAAATTTATAAATAGAATCTGAACACCTTTTAATTTTATTGACTTGCTTCATAAACAGATAATGCATTTTTACGGCTTGTTCTGATGCTTACCTATCACATTGCATGTTCAGGTCCTGATTAACTTCCTGGGGTTACAGCACAACCAGAAGCAGAATTTCTAAAGTACTTTAGCAAAGCTTTGTTTTTATAGTAATTTTGACAATCAAACCCAGCAAGTTCTAGAAATGCTTTAGAAAAATATATTCACGTTGCTTGGTTGTAGTATTTTTGGTTAAAATATCAGAATTCCCAGACCACACCTAGAATAAAAAGCACTGGGTTAAACTAAAGAGAAGGAAGTTTTAGGGAGAGGGGTTAAGGCAGTCTTCCCAGCAGTCAATTAGGCACTTGGATACCTAACATAAGATTACCACAGATGGTTAAAAAACAGTCTGGAGAAACACATCATAAATAGACACAAATATATGAAAAGCAGGAGGTTCATCTGGCTGTTAACAGAGACTCCCTCCACCCTACACCTATTTTATACAAATACTATAGCATGACAACCAACAATATTTTTAGATAATTAGTTCTGAATTGCACTTCAGTACAGCATCAGTATTGCTCATTCCAAAAATCCTCCTGCTTTTCAAAAATCTCTCTCTCAAAAAAACCAGATTGAGATACTGGAAGTTAAATGGACCCAGGTAAAAATGCAAGAGTTTATGCAGCAACTTACCAGATTGCAGGTGCTAAGAAAAGCCATTCCTTTCCCACTCCATAGATGTTAATTCGAAATATTTAGTGAACAAGCGGAATGCTTATTTTTATAAACATGTGACTACAAAATGTGTGGACTCTTACAGAAAAATCAGTAATAAAAATTAAGCCCCTTTTCACTATGTGCTAGTGCAGTGTGCCACGCTTTTCTTTTCAGGAATATTTTTTTTATCTGTGGAGTATAAGCTAAAATATCAATTTATAATGAAAATTCAATTATCTTAATTTCAATAAAGCCAATGATGCACTTAATAGGATGTGCATGCTCTTTCCAAGCAACTTATTGTATTGCCATATCAGTTAAGAAAGCGATGTGCCATCTGCAGATGTTTATGTATGAAATCTTGCAGAGGGAAAACATTTGAACTACGGAACAGATTAGATAATTGAAAATGAAATTGCATGATAAGATGTTTGACAGGGTGGAGGGAAGCAGCACAGTGGAGGAAAAATCCATCCCCATGACTACTGGTCCTTCCTCCTCCCTGCTCACTGCTGTTCATCTCTTCTTGGATTCCAGAGCTTGTTTTATTCCTCAGCAGCCTTCCTACAGCCTGGCAGATTCAGTACTGTTGGAAATTGGGGATCTGTGGTTTGTTCCAGACAGAGAAGAAAGGAGAGTTTAAGTATCACTTTGGGAGAGATGACTTTGCTCTTGATTCTTTTATACAGAAAGAAGATGTGTTTGCTGGCTCTGAGAGAAAAGGAAAATTGTTAAAGGCAGTGTGGATATGACTTGAATTTTTCATCAGGTAAGAAGTCAGAAAATCCATAAAACTGTGACAAAAGTTACTGAAATATCTTTCAAAACATTGTTTTATTCTCTACAACCTATATTTAAAATTGAAAGTAAATTTTTCTCCACATTTTATCTGTGCAATAATTAGAAACTTAATAAACGATGTTTGTAATTGAAACATTTACTGGTCACCTTGAAAGGATGGACTGTTCATCTTTAGCATAGGTAAGAAAACACTTAGGAAAGAAAGCTTTTCTAAAACTCATTTTATTTTAGACCTTTCTTTTGCTTATGAATGTTTCAGTAATGTTTCTGCAGATAGAGGAATGAAACAACTAAGCTAAGGGGTTTATAATAACTTAATGTTAAACTCTTACTATGGTAGCACATCTTTTCCAAAATGCATGGATTAGGGGTTGAAGTAATTAGTTCTTTTTGTTAAACACTTCAATTCTGATATCAGCTGTAGTTGCGGTTCAAGGATGCTGATTCCAATAACATTTATTTATTAGATTAAAAAATGCCATTATGTATTACAATATAGTTCAAAATGCTGCTGTAAATACTAGAGTAACTTATTTTTTAGTGCTGTGAATATTCCAGGTGTTTACCAAGACAGGTGTAATTGTTTTATTGCCAAGGAAATGTTTAAATTGCCTTGCAGCATGGTGTGTACTAAAGACTGCACTCTTTAACTCCCGGCACAAACCAAAGAGGGAAGAGAAATGACACATTTTCCTGACAAAAGGACAGTGTAGATGGAGAGTGTGCCTAAAACTGATGTGGCAAGTGAACTGATTAGGTCAGTACAGGGACTTTTCCCAAACAGAAAATGCCTAAGAAGCCCTACCATCCTGAATTATTGGGAGAGGACATTCAGAATTTGCTATCAAACTGTGTTGTGCATCCATGGAGAAATAAACAAACTTAGCAAATAGTGCATAAAATATTACAAACTTGGCTCAGCCTCCTGGCCTTTTGAGTCTCTACAGCTTCTCCTGCTCACATAAAAAGCAGGGAAGAGCAGAGTTTGTCTTTGAAGGTATCAGATCTGTGCCAGCCAGGTGAACACCACAGGCACTGCAAAGAGAAGGATCACCCTTGGGGCAAAGCAGCCAGACTTTAGATCCTCACACTTCTGAAGTGGCAGTAAATCTCACCGGGGCAACAACTGCCGCTGTTGGTGGTAAATTTACCATTTACTGCCTCTTGTCCTTCTAGCACATGCACCCTTCGGTGTGACAAATCCAGCCAGACAATTAGTGCTGCTCCAGGGAAAGGTGGGTTACAATGCATTCCAGGAAATAGGGGGCCTGAAGGTGCTGTTGCCCAACCACATCATCGGTCCTGCAGGACGTGACTGTCTCAGAGTCACAGTCCCTGGCCTTTCTCCTGGTCTCAGGAGCAGAAGAGTTTTTGGAGGCTGGTGGGCACACACTGGAGTACCCAGCTCTTGGTCTTGCCCTACTGAAGTAGGGACACCTGCAAGGGACTGCAAAATCTGCCAGAGCCACCAGACTTCCATAGCTTTTGCCGCAGGATTGTAGAGTTTCCCATGTCATTAGCGCAGTATAGCTGTAACCAAGCCAGGTACATTTTTTAGAGAGACTACAGGGCTTATGTTAGCCCTGACCACAATTTAAGTCATATTTGGAACATCAGGGCCACATAGAGTCACATATATCTACAGCCACTTCCCAATCCAGCACGAGTATGCTGATTGAAAAGGATATTTTAATCAGAATGAGAGTGGTAATAGATGCTCCGAAGGTGAGCGTGGTGTTTTTTGGAATTTTTTAGAATCCTAGTTTGAAGCACCCAAACTTATGTCAAACAGAAGCAGGATAAAGCAGTCCAGGATATAACTCTGGCTGGAATATTCCTTGAGTGTCTGTGGGAAAGCAACTGCAGAATCATAATTCCAGTTTAACCCTGGATTTGGTGTTTAATTTTGTACAAGCAACCAAACATTTTTTTACTCTTTAGTGATTAAATAATGGCAATAATTTCTGTGAAAAGGCCGACAAATCTTCTACACATAAGCAGATTATTTCTAGTAATAATAAAACAGCCACCTATCCCTTCTTATTTTTGTGTATCCTCTTTAAATTCCCACTGCTTCTTCATTCTCCTTTCTCCACAGGCTCTCAACACCACTAGTAGGGGTGAAGAACGATCTCCTTCCAGCTAGTTTTCCAAAAATTTCACAGGGGAATTAAGGTGAGTTAAAGCTGAGTTTTGAAAGATATATGTGTTGAGCATATATCCATTACCCATTTTCAAATTTTAAAAGTTACTCTTTTCATACTTTGCTTTTCCTTTCCCAGGCTGGAAAAAAACTCTTTCTAGCCAGAAAGCTGGTGAGCCTTTAAATTAAGATTGACTTTTGCACTCAGTGATAAATTCAAACCCATCAAGATATTCTGTTGAACCTAACTCTTCCTATTAATATTAGTTTTAAAACCACAGAACTGTGCTAATATCAGATTTTTTTTTCACTTGACTCCTGTTTAAGGTAGAGCTGAAAGAGGAATAATTGCCTGTATAACTACAATGTGAGCTTTGTTTTGTTTACATTTTTCTCAGGTTAGATGTAGGAAAAAAGACATACTATTTCAATGCATCAGCGGAACAGGAAACTCCCTTTAAGATATCATTGAGGTTTTGAATGCCATTTGAGCTCAAGCACACATAATTTTGATTAATTCAGGAGGATTGAGTGTATTGACTCACACTGCTTTGTAGTTCTAAAAAAAATACAAGTGTGATGTCTAAGCTAACAGAGTGATGGCAGGACCCAATTCTTCTTTGCTGGTAATACAAAGGCAACAGATTATCCTCACTAGAATCCATTAAATCTTGTTAAATCTTCAGCGGAGGCATATCTTAGAATACTTTATTCTGGAAAGCAAACTTTATCCACAACTGGTAAAAAAGGATTTGTATTAAAGTGTCCATACAAGTTTAGTCAGAGCTGCTATCACAGCTACTTCTTGTACATCAATTATAGATCTGTAGCACAGTCAGTGCAGAACCTCAGAAAGGTGACATCAACCTCCTCCCACAGAGATACATAAACCCACTAATAACCTCGTGCTTTCCCAGTACTGTAATTAATCATGTGAGATTTGCTCAAAACTTTAAGGACACTGACTACAACGATAGACCCACAGTACTCACTGCTTTGAAAACCTCCATGCAAAGTATATTCTAAATAATAAAAGGTTTTGTCCATAGGTTGGAAGATGCTTCAAGATGGATAAAGCTGTTCAGCATCCCCATGAGATCCTGGCTAATCAAACTATCTCTAACATTAGCCTTTCTCAGTTCTTGAACTTTGATACGTGCCAACTTTCCTTCCTTGCTGAATTCTTGCTTATTACAGCTTACACATTGGTTACATTAGTGGGGCTTGTTGGAAATCTTTGCTTAATTATTATAATAAAGAGACGGAAAGCAGCTCAAAATGTAACCAACATTTTGATTGCCAACCTCTCTTTATCAGATGTCTTGATCTGTATCCTGTGCATTCCTGTCACAGTTGCATATACCTTAATGGACCACTGGATATTTGGGGAAGCAATGTGTAAAATAAGCTCTTTCATACAAAGTCTATCTGTCTCAGTCTCCATTTTCTCACTTGTACTCATTGCTATTGAGAGATATCAGTTAATTGTGAACCCATGTGGCTGGAAGCCTAATATTTCACATGCTTATTGGGGAATTCTTTTCATCTGGGGGTTTTCCCTCATCATATCCACTCCGTTTTTAGTGTTCCACCAAATAACAGATGAACCCTTCAAACATCTGTCTTTCCATAGTGATTTCTACAAGAACAAGGTTGCTTGCGTTGAAGCATGGCCGTCTCTTACAGAGAGACTGATTTTCACCACTAGCTTGCTGGTTTTCCAGTACTGCTTCCCACTGGGGTTTATTTTTATCTGCTATCTCAGGATATTTGTATGTCTTCGAAGGAGACGTGGTAAAATAGACAGGACGAGAGAGAATGAGAACAGGCTGAGTGAAAACAAAAGGATTAATATGATGCTGGTATCAATTGTTGTGACCTTTGCAGCCTGCTGGTTGCCTCTCAATATATTCAATGTGGTTTTTGACTGGAACTACGAGGCACTGATGAGCTGTAATCATAACCTGGCATTTACAATCTGCCACCTTGTGGCCATGATCTCAACATGTATCAATCCCATCTTTTATGGATTTCTGAACAGGAACTTTCAGAAGGATTTGGTGGTATTAGCTCATCACTGCAGATGCTCAGCATCACAAGAGGAATATGAAAATATTGCCCTTTCAAACCTGCAAACAGATGCATCGAAGGGATCTCTGAAGTTAAATAATCCCCATGTGGATATATAAAATAATCTAACTGCAGTTTCCAAAATTCTGTATCTTGTTGCAGATGGCCTCTTTCTGCAGGTCTTGTTCATGTTACCACCAAGTTTAGAGGAAGTCTTTGCCATTTAGTTCAGCAAAACCGGGATTATGCTCCCATAGGCATACTCCTAACAGGTACTTTATGATAGTATTAATGTTGATTAACCACTTCCAAGAGTCCTAAAGATCAATAATAACAAATTATAAACAGTATTAACATCTTACTTTTTTAATCCACAGTTGCCAAGTCACTGGCATGCTACCTTAACTCCAATAAAAATGTTTCCATTTCAGCCACTGTTGGGGATGTCCTTCCTAAACACCTGACTTCCCCCAAGTAAACCCTGAACACTGTGCTATTCCTAACTTCAGCAGCCTTTCACACACTTTTCTGGCTTTTTTTTTTCCAACATTACATCAGTACCCTGGTTAATCTGCAGTTTACAGGCAGTTCACACTGTAAGGAAGACCCTTGAAATTATCCTAAGACTCTACCACCATCCTTTCAGCCCCCTCATGCAGTTTGCTTTGGTTTAGTACCAGTTCAGCCCAGAAACTGTATTTTAACAAGGGAAAAGGCTAGAGCTGGAATTTTATTTTTTTTAATGAACACTAAAACAGGACCCATTTGATGTACTGCAGGTTCCACTCAGAACGATGTTGTTCAAGATGAAATACATATTTAACATTTCTCCTAAAAGCATTGCATTTTCCAAACCACCAGTAAAGATCACTGCTTTCTCTCTTACCATCATCACTGGTCCTTACAACAGACCTTTTAGAATCTCCATTACCAAAAAAACACACTATGAATTCACAGTAAATTTTGTTTTAGCTACTTACTCAGATTTTCCTTTGAGTAGAAAATTAGGTTTGCATTTTAATTTCAGCAATATTTTTCCCCACATTTTTGCACTAGCAAGAGGGCATAGTTGAGCAGATGTGGTCATTTCTGTCCACAGAAACACAGTTTCTGTGTTTGAAAATAGTTTCTTTTGTAATACAGTGCAAAGAAGCCTAAAGGTATAATACTGAACAGAACTTTTCTTAAACTAAAACATTTTAAAAACCACTTTCCAGTGTGGCCATAAAAAAGTAGCCAATCTTATTCTTCATCCATGATACAGTGATAACATAAATAATCAGTTAATATTAAGCTGTTTAAAGACAGTACTTAGAACACTTCAGTCCAACAACTCACCATGTTCAAATTAAATATAAGTAATTACTTGTACTCCTAAAGCCCCTTCTTTTTTTTCTCCTGAGTGTCAAAAACCTGTTTTAACACTAGTACATAAGATTTCTTGTAAAGTATTTCATAGCAATTTATCTATGCCCCACTTAAGTGAAAAGAATTAGCATTCAAATTACAATGACCTCCTTTTCAACTCACCTTAAAGCTATAAAGTTCTCTTGGAGAGGTACCATCACTTTCCATCACCATCCAGTTCGTAGAGGATTCCATCACAGTTCTCTTGTTACAGCATTAGTTCAGACTGTCTGCACCACTCTGCTCATCAGAAAAACTCTGTTAGAAGAGCATCACTAGCTCATGCAGGTACTCAGGTGTGTTAAGTGCCCTCTGATTCACACTTGAGATAAAAAACCTCGGTGAAATCTCTTACTGCTGCCCCATCACAAGAGCAAGTATGGCAGAATTAGTGACATGCTAATCAAGCATCTGAGTGATAAGTATGGATTAGCTTTGGCATAATTTAGGGGTTTTATCTAGAACCTAAGGCATCAATTAAATCAAATAGTATGCATTTGGAATCGATTACACAAACCTTAACTTAAACACCTGCTTTGTGCATCAGAGAAAAGAAATCAGGAGACAGAAATACCTAATAAAGGCCAGTGATCAGATTGTTGAGAGTATCTCAGAATTAGCTATTTCCATGAACTACAACCCAGGTCACTGGGCTGCCTTTATTACTGATACACATCATCTGTTTGATCAGCTCAATAGGCATTTAATCAAGTTAAAAGCAGTAACTTGCAGTCAATGACACTGGGGCCGTGCATGGTCAGAGGGGCTGTTTGTGCTTTGGTGAAGGGGAGGGGATGGAGCTGCTTCTCTCATCACTGAGACTCCAGGGTAACAAAGTGATTCACAGTCCTCATTGCATTTGGCTTAACTGAGAGCAAATCTGATCCAAGAACTTTGCTTTTCTTGGGGATTCCAGTACCTGTACAGAAAGCCATCTACTCCTGTCAGAAGGTCATTCACTGAACAGCATTTTGACAAATGCTGGTGTCACACCTGCTAGAGCCTGGGCTATCAGCTGGATTTGGAACACAAATCTCTATCACCCTCTTCCTCATATTTAAGTACACTATTTACAGCTTCAGGGCCCATGCTAAAAGCATTTTACAAGCACATGACATTCAGTTTACTCTAATTTATTAATACTAGCACAACAGTTCAGATTACTCTTGGTGGCAAATGTCTCAGACAGTATTTAAGGTTTGAATCAGGCCTAGCTGAGATTCCCACGTGTGAACTTGGCCTAAGTGGCTCCCATCCCATCCCATCCTCAAGCCCAAGCATGTTTACTTTTACAGCAGAGGTGGTTTTAGTATCATGTCCCAAGTGGTTTAAATACAGCAAAGAAATGAATTCTGGTTCCAATTATGTGATGCTGATGGATGGTCTCTCTACTGTCTCTCCCTAGAAGTGCTTGGGCAGTATGCATTAGACAGGCAAAAAAAAAAGAAGATTGCCATCACTTTTTGTAATACCAATTGTCTACTCCTGACATCCTGATCAGAGTTAAACACTCAATTTTTCCTTCCAGTCTGAATCTTGGTGTAAGAGGGTTCTTGATTAGCAGGTGGGAGCTCTCTGAGCAATGACACTGCTTCAGAATCAAAAGCGAACAATACTTGTGCCTTAATTTCTCCATCTCATTTCTTTCTCACACTTTTATTTGACTCAAGTGCTGATGGATGCTCAATTTCTGTTCTGAGCATTCAGTCATCAAGTATCTCTCCTTAATGCTGCACTTTTAACCATCATTGTTAATGGAACAGAGGATCCTCACGCTCTTGAAGACATTGCCCTCAGCATTGCACGTTCTCTTACTACATCCACTGTCTTCCTGTGCCTGCTGATACCGAACTTCCCAGCAAGTCAGTGGGAGTCAATTGACTGTGACAGGAATAGGAACAAAGAGTAGTTGCTTGTTTTTAGAGCATAAGTATTATGGACTCCAGCGTGGTGTGTGGCTGTGGTATATGTAACTGCAATATGTAATACTTAAAGATTGCTCAAGGTAAACTGGCAAATGTTGCCCTGTCTTGGGTAATGTTGATGACTTTATTTTGCCTTGTTTTATTGGTATAGCAAGTAGAAAAAGTACTAACAGCCTTTCTCAGCAGAAAGTTATTACCTCATGCAACCAGCTGGAGGACTGTGAGCTTCCTCGGGGGAGCAGCACCATGGAATTAACTACAGAAAGCTAGAGGGGGAGCCTGAACTCCCAGACGCTATTCCAGTGCACAAAGTCTTAGTTTTTAAAAAATAAAAAACTGCATTACAGCTTTGTTTGAGTGGTTTGGTCATGCAGACCAGACCAATATATTTATAAACATTCATGTAAATGAACTCTGTCCTTACATGTCTGTGTACTTTATGGTTGATTGGTGTCACTTTAAGCACGTATAACTAGGGTTAGATACTTGGGAACTGGCATCCACTATGGAAATTATTCCATTGAACAAAGAGCTCAATTGATTGTTGACTGTAATGCTGTCTGTGGACAAAGGCAGTGCCAGTGCTGTGTGTGATTTAAAGACTTTGATTTCTCCCACTGACTGACAAATAAATATTACCCTGTGTAAAACCATCACCCTGCCCAGCTGGTGAATTGTACTGTCTGCAACTGGGATAGGACACCTGCAATTCAAACAGGGCACCAGAATACCAAGAATCACCAAAAGATCTGAAGAAAGATCCAAAGGTCCCAGAAAGAACCAGAGCCTGCTGCAGGGAATGGCCTGCTGTCGAAGGGATGGCCGTGGAGCAAACAGAGCACGGCTCAAGGGTACAAAGGTACTCGGGAAGGGACCTGACCAGGCTTCAGATGTGTGAGGGAGCTGCTGACCCAGTGGAGAAAAATGAGAAGGAGGAGAGGACACAAAGACTGCTCTGAGGAGAAGAGGTGACCTCCGGAGATGTCCTGACAAACCCAGAGGGGTACAAAGTACACTCCAGAGATAACAGTGTGCTAAGGTGACCCTCTAAAGCATCAGGATGAGCTAAGAGAAGAGGAAAATAAACAAACAAACAAACGAAAAAACCACAAAGAAAAAGTAAAAAGCAACAGGATGTGTGACAAACAAGAAAAAATTAAAAAATAGGAATAGCCAGCTTAATAAAAGGAGACAGAAAGAAAAATTTTACAAGCTAAGGGTACAAGGCAGAGGAGGAAAAAAAAATGAAAACAAAGACAGAAAAATAGATAAAAACAGACATAGAAAAGCAATTTAAAAATGAGGGGAGAGCGAATCTGTAGCAAAGCTTTGAGAAACCTCACAATGAAGGTCAGACAGGCTGCAGAACTTAGTGGAACCTCATAGACTCCATAAACAGCATTGTCCTTTCAGTTCTATGCTAATAAGACACTTAGAAATATTCCACAATGGCAACTGTAGAATTATCTTGTCTGCTATCACTCACTTTTAAACAAGGTTCCTTTGGTTTCCATGCAAATGCACTGACTGATGCTTTTTATTTCATTTCCATTTCATTTCATTTCATTTCACTTCATTTCATTTCTTTCATTTCATTTCATAGATTTCTCCATTAGTCACAGGTTATTTACATAATGTGATGGAATTGGCACCTGTGTGGAGCTATTCTCTGCAGAATTCACTTCACCCTCATACCTGGTGAGGAAAACCTGTTAATTCATGTAGATGTCAGGGTTGTAACAGCTCCATGAATTAATTCTTCCAGCCAGGAATGGCTACTAGAGTCACAAGAAGCTCTGAAAATTTGGGTTCCCTCTCAAGAGAATCTCTTATCCCCCCTTGGCAGCTCCATTTTTTGGTTGGAGACTCCTGCAGTGTTTGATTGCACGGACTCAGACCCACAGTGCCGGAGGGGACTGGGAGAGGCACGGATTTCCCAGGCACACCTGCAGTGAGTGCTGCACAGCCTCCACCTCCACAGGCTTCCAGGGCATCCTCACATTCCCTAGAACATTCAAATCTCTCCTGTCCTCAATAAGGGCCAACAGATTTGTCTACTAACAAGTTACAAAATGGCTAATTTTGGGACTACAATCATTTGGATGGTATAGTTGTGTCAGATGATTCCATGCTTTAATTTCTACCTCGAAGCCATCTCAGGATTTACCATCATTACAACTACTAAAAACCAACCCATGACTGTAGTCTGATCATATCCTCACATTTCCTGAAGGCCAGTGGAAGCTGTTCAATCCCCATCAGATTATCTGATTTGGGGGTGGGAGTGGTATTTGGGTTTTGTTTGCTTTTTCAAATAAATGCAACCACTGTTTTCTTACACATGAGAAGCACGCTTAGGGAAGAATAAAAGTCTGGAATCTTTGTGAGGATCGAAAAAAGAAACGACATCCCTGAACAGTTTCTCCAGAGCCAATTTCCCGTTCTTCTGGAATTTCCTCAGCAAAACTATACATATGTAAAACTTTTACATTACCACAGGAACCTAACAGCAGCTATTACCTTGCAGTCCTTACCCATTCCCAGTGCCTCTTGGGCAGATTCCACTGCTAAAGGAGCTCTATTCAGCTGCGGGAATGAATGCCAAACAGCCTAAACTTTGGGGAAGGGGCTTGACTCTGAAGTGGCAGGGAAGGAGCTGAATTTGACGGAGCAGAACAGAGCTGAGAGAAGATCTCAGCAGAGCTCAGACCCTGGAAGACACTCAGGAGATTCTGCAAGAAAATGGAAATACAGTTTACAAGTTTCAGAGTAGATTGTAGCAGCATGTAAAAAAAAAAAAAATATATATATGTGTGAGTGTGTGTGTGTGTGTGTGTGTTTGTTTTTAATTCAACACATGGGCAGCTATCTGGGCTGCCAGAGAAAAGACTGTATTTGAGCATCACATCTTCACAGGACATTTTTACAAAGTAAAAAAGACACAGGAACCATTTCATATTTAACGTGCACAGGTGGAAGATCCACATACAAACTGCAGCCATGCCCAGAGAATTACGGGAGACAGGCAGTCCTTGCAGGAGCACAAAGCCATAAGGCACCTGAGATGTCAGCTAGGGACTCAGCCTCCTCCTGCAAGGCCTGGGAGCTCTTAGAGCAAACAGCAGGGAGGGCCCAGGACAGTGGATTGCTCCAGCTGTGCTGCAGGATGGGCACTTCACACCCTCACTGGGTGGCTCTAAGTTTATTGTCTTTTGAGGAGCTGCAAAGTAAAGGTCAGAGGGACCTCACTACACCCACAGGGTAAACCTTTGGGAGGCAAATTAGTCAGCAAATAATCTCTTTTAGATATGCAGGCCACTATTTCACTATTTGTAAAGAATATCTTTGTCAGTCAGCCTAGCAATGCTGTCAGCATGGCATGACACCCTATCCAGCCCACACCTACATTTGTGCATTTCAGATGGCTTCAAGTGTCTTAGTGCTTCCAGCTCTTTATTCCCAGACCTTTCTGACCGTGTGAGCAGGTCAAGTTCTCACTTACACCAAATGCAACGTGCACTCCTGCCCTGGGTGGAAATCAGAGATTTCCTCCTTGGGACTGGTGTCATTCATGTCAACCAACACCAAATATGTGTCCAAGGCAGCCTGGGCTTTCTCCTGGAATTGGCTCTCAGGGCCTCTTGCCACAGGCACCGTCTGTCTCCAGCTCTTTGTGGCAGGTGGGAGCAGGGAGAACGGTGGAAAATGTCACACTCCAGTGGTTTTGAATGCCATCATCCATGTGAGTGACCATAAACCTGATCCCAAGAGAGCATGTTCTCCAGGAGCATCCACAGCCTCTGAGCACTGCAGAACCTCCCCTGCCAACCCAGCAGGGTCAGACCCCCAGGGCTTGTCAGACAGAATCCCCAAAACCTAAGGCATATGAGGGCATAACCATCTTTTGAAATGCTCTTTATTAACTGAAACCAGCTAAAACTTTGCCTGTATTTAGGCATTCAAACAAAACCGTTGACATACTGCACTGAGTTGTCAGCTGGAGGAAGGGAAGTCCCGTGACTGACTGGGAACAAGATTCCCGGCTTCTAATTAAAGATGAACTTGAGACTCCTTTAAAAATTGGCCGCAGAATTAGCATTGAATCCAAAAGCAAAATCTGAGTTGACTGAAAGGTCAGCAAACACAGGGAGATAATTACTGCTTGATGTTCCAGGAAACCCAAGCTCTGACATTAAATTAAAAAAAAAAAAAAAAAAAAGCATTTGCTGAATGATAACAAAAACTTTCTTTCTTCCCATCCCCTTCATGCAAACAGACCAGACACAGACATACTGAGGGCATTATGCAAGAAAAACCTAACACTCATGGAAGTTCAAATATCCTGTTAAACCTCACATCTTTATTCATTGACATACACAAAAAATCAAATATTTCAAGGGAAAAGTTGGGGGGTTTTTGTTAGCATCATTTACTTTGCTGACTTATCAATTTACAGAATTGATTAGCTTTTGCTTTGAGCTCTTGCCTCTTTCTAAAGAAAAATATACAGTGTATTAAGATTTTAGGAGTACTCAAGTCATGTTAAAAGGCTGAGGTGAATGTTAAAATACTTTCAGTATGTTTCTGCATGGAGGAAATCTGCAGCAGCTGTACAAAAAGCATCTGAGAATAGCAACAGCAAGTTATGAGCAAAAACAAATTACGAACAAAGAAAAATTATGAACAGTCTAATTTAATCAAGGGTTACTGTACATCTGCTGCTAAGATATAATAGCTGCTTCTTGTTTTCTTGGAAAAGCTCAAAAAAGTCAGCTGCTAGTTTAACAATTAAGTAGAATTTTAAAATATACAGAATGACTGAACTGTTGAGGATGTGAAGGGGCCTCTTGATATCATCTAAACCCCCCATGCTCAGCAAGATAAAATGCTTTTTCTGAAGTATAATCATAAATTTGCCTAATTAAAACTTCACCAGAAAGCTGCTCCTGGGCGAGTGTTGCTGAACCACCACTGACCTCACTGGGAAGTTTGGTGCTGCTCCAGTTCAGGATCTCCCCACTCTGAAGGATTTTTTTTTCTCTGTCCCAGTTCATGTTGCTGACAAACTAGGAGATGAAGTCTCTCAGAAAAACCAAAATCTCCCAGTGGAGGCCACTTCAGCTGCCAGCATGAAGACAGCAGTGAGCAGACATGGTGTGGAGCTGCTGATGGAGCAGGCATGAGCCTGGTATGTCTGGGCAGATGTGCAAGCAAAAAAAGAATTATTTTATCCTTTTTTTTCATGCAGCACACCGAATCAGGGCAGAAATCAGTAGAAATTCATTTCCTGCCCCCTTCATCTCTGGGATCCTGATGGATTTGGAAGTTAATATTTCAGTACATGGTTAGAGAAACAGACACCAGCAGAACCGCCTTAGATGACCAGAATCCAGAGATCCTGCAAATTACTGTCATCTACATTTTATATTAAATGTATCCAGAGGATGCTTGTCAAATTTGATCTTCTTTGAACATGTGTCAACCTTTTATAATGACTTCATTTGCTTTACCTTGAGAGCAATCGAGCTGGTCCCCGAGGCAGCCATTACTCACATGCCACCTTTAACAATCAGATTAGCACCGTGTTTGCTTTAAAAACTGGAGCCTCGGTGCTCAGCGTTCGAATGAGATCTCCTGAACACAGCACATAGCCTGGCCCCAGCTCCAGCCCTGTCCTGGAGAGGTCCATGCTCACCATATGCTGCTCCTGCTATGCCCATGCTATTTCTAGCTTCCAACACTATTGGAATTGTGATGGAAAGATTTATAAATAAGGCTTTGATGCCAAGATATCTGCTCAGCACACCATAAACCTTTTTTGCAGGTAGTTGAACCAGCACTGTGCTGTGCAGCCATCACAGTACGGGTTCACACACCTTGCTCTTTACCTGGTTCCTCAGACATACTTTTACCCACTTTGCTTTCTCTCCTGTTCTTGCAAACCTGTGTGCCTGGATTTAAATTTTCTTTGGCTCTGACATTATTTAACCAAGAAAGCAAACTTATACCCTTCGCAATGAAATGAGTCCTTCACTCCTTGAAAATCTCCTTCTACCACTTACCCAACACCCACCCTCAGCACAAGGTGCCAATTCTGCAGCACAGACAGACTTGGCCAGCCCTGTGCCCACCACCCCACACCCAGTCCTCTGGCCACAGCTTCCACATAAAGTCAGGTGGAAAACCAGGTACTGACAATCCTTCTTATCAAAAGTTGCCCACATCCCAGTGTCAGTTTTAGGTAACACTAAAATTACAATTCACCTAAAAGCATTAATTTCTAGATAAATTGTTTGAAAGAATTTTTGGTAGACCAAACACTCCTTTCAAATCAAATGATTAGGACTGTATAAAACCCATTTTTTTACTCTACTGTTCAGCATTTAGGTTAATCTCCTGTCTAGTTTTAACATCTCAGCAGTCATCCTCCTCCAAAAATGAACACTTTTCAGTCCTAGTCAAAAAGCCTTGAAAGGCTCCAGGATTCCCAGAGGGTGACAGAGGTTCAATGGATTTCTCCTTCACACAGTGACGAACCTTCTTAAATGTCCCCAGCTGCAGCCAAGACAGAAATCTGGCTCACACAGCACTGACTTCAGTGCACTGAGCACATCAAAAATGAAACACTTTGGTGCCAGAGGTAGGAAATGTGTTGTTATCTGGGATGGTTGCAGAGAGACGAAGGTCTCACCCAGGCTGAGTTTCCAAAATACATACAGGAAATGGATTACTCCTGTCTCAAAGCTCATCATCCATTTCTAGAATCCTCCAGTGCTCAGCTTGCTCTACCTGGATTTTCAGTTTCCCCTTCCCTCCTTCTCTCTACCACTCCCTTACTCACTGGGAAAGAGCAGAGATAACATTTCTCACAGCGTTTAGCAAGAACATCTACATGATGCAAGGACCCAGCATCAGGATTTAACAACCTGTAATTCAGGTTTACCTGAATCAGGACAGTGAAAATCGAAGGTTTGATTTGCAGGGGGAAAAAAAGCAAACCAAAACCCAACACACAAAAAAAGCCAAAACAAACAAACTGACAAAACAAAAACAAAAACGAAAAACCCCAAAAAACAAACAAAAAACCCCCTATACAACCAAAAAAAAACCCCAAAAAACCCACAAAAACAAACACCCCCCCCACCCCAAAAAAACACCAAACAAACAAAAAAAAACCCAAAACCAAACCAAACCAAAAAAACACCCAAAAAAATCACACAAACAAAAACCACAACAAAACACTAACACACTCTGGAACTTTTACCAGCCATCATGTCTAGATGAAAAAAGTTGTTTCCATATACTTAGGTCATTTTTTATTAAAAAAAAACTACTACAAAGCATTGGGAATCAAAGGTCAGATTTTGGCACCATTAAGCAAGTCATGGGATTTTTAGTAGCAGAAGCCCTGCACAGTAAACTACCAAATACCAGACTCATCCTTTTCCTTCCCAGAGATTTTGACAGCACTGTGCTTTCCACAGCACACCTGAGACACTCAAGAAACACTGGACCTGCAGTACAGCAGCAGTGCAGGAATTCCTCAAAAGACATTTTCCACCTTTTTCACCTCTGCAGAGGTGAGGCACACATCAGCCAAGGAAGCTCCCAGTGTCGCCTCACCGCTTCCACCAAGGGGTTTAGCAAAGTCCACATCCACGTTCTCGGTCTGGTTGCACCCACAGCCCTGGGGCTGGGTCAGCACAGCTACGTCAGCTGGAAGTTTGGATCAACATCCTTGAGATCTCTAGCTCAGCATCTCCTTGAACCTTCCTAGGGAAACCAGTGTACCGCCAACGTGATTAGACAACTTTTCCCATGCATGAATTTTGCTCTTTAAATACTTCCAAAATGTGAAGGTTTTGGATATCACGAAGAATACACGTTTACGATCAGCTCCCTCATTTTAAGTGTAACAAGAGGTCAGGACAAACTCAGCTCTAGATCCCTGCCCAGGTTTGCTTATTCTGCTTTGACTCTCAGCAGTGCCTGTGAGGACCAGCAATCCCTTTCTGCATGTTCCTGGAGTACCTGCAACACTTCCTGCACCAGCCCCGTGTCAGCCCTTCTTCCCAAGAAACCCAGACCTCTGTTTGCCAAATTGCCACACCTTACACCAACACTCCTACAGACAGTTTTCAGACACTGTATTATCAATTAATTCATACAGCTGCATTTAGACAAAACCCTAAGAGGATCCAGACCAGCTTTGTGCATGAGCTGCCCGAGCTCTCTGCTGAGTTCCACATCATTTCATTTCACTGTTCTGGGAGTAAATCTGAAATTTCCATGTATTTTTCTCCTAGTGGCCTCAATGTAAATAGGAAGAGCCTGAATTTATGAAACAATCAGATTTTTTCTTGGCTCAGTTTTGAAAAGATGGAAGAGAAATAACCAAAAGTCTCTCCCCATCTCACTCTTTTGTTTTATTGATATTTTGTCTCGTTATCACTGGGACCTCAGTCACAAGGCTTGGTGGAATTGCTTCAGTCCATACTACAGAGCATTGTAGCCCATAATAATTACTTGTCCACATCATAAACCCATTATGACACAATCTGTCATTATTGGCATATATTGTCATTATTGCCATTATCTGCCATCCTTGTTTGGCCAAGGCAGCAGCTGTGGTGGTTACAGGTGGTAGTACAGGCTGGGTTGGGCAGCTTAGATAACACAGCAAGTACCTGCACAAGGCATATTTAGATGGGAGAACTGTTCACTTTCTTTGAAAAAGAAGAAAATCAACAAAAATTTTAGAGGAGTGGTTATTTTATCGCCATATTTTCTGCAAGTCTTTCATGGGTAAAAACCATTTTTGTGTTGCAGAAAATCAAGGCATAATTATGCTTGGATTGTATCTAATTAATTTTTCATACTAAAAACCTTCTTGTTGCCAGATGGCTGACATGTGGCCATTTAGAAACCAGAAGATACCAGTCAGAAAACAGACAAAGCCCTCAGCTTTGTTCACTGAGCCTCTTTTTTACTTATGGCCTGGCTAGACAAATTGTGCTGTATACCTTTGAACAGGGAAGTCATTTAAGAGAAGCACAAATCTTTACAATTTTAGTGAATCTCTCTGGACTTCAGAATTATTCTTTCTCATTCAAAGCCATCACTCTCCGTGGTAAAATACAGGAGGGTCAGAGTATTAACCCTAGAGTTATCTGTCACTATGTGGAAAGATCTTATTTTCATTGTCATCATCTAGCTTGGGGCCCTTGAGAAAGAAGCACCTGGAAACAAAGAGCCTGGGTCTGCTGTGGCTCCTTTTGTCACCTCCAAGGCACAGTTTGCTGGCAAAGGAAGAGCATCCCCACCAGGGCAGCTGAGCAAGGGACAGAGAGTGCTGTCAAATCCAGCACAACCACAAGCCAGTCCCAAGTTTTTCAATGCCTGTGCAGAGAGGAGCAAAGCCTCATCTCCCTCTCACAGGTGAAGTCTGGGCTTACATCAACAGGGCAAAGGCATTTCTGTCCTGTGTGTGCCAGCTGCCTGCTGGCTAACATTTGACAGAATGTCACACAGAAAGGAAAAAACTGCTCCTTAATTATAGTCCTTCTGTTGTTCAACTCAGGGGTTTTATTAAAAGGGAAAAAGCATAGAGAGCAGCTAATCAGCTGCTCTTAACAAATCAAGGTCTGGAGATTCATTTTTCAAGTGATTAGTGGTGCAAACACACATTTTCACAACTCAAAATCTTTGCATTTTTATCCAACAGCTATTTTCATTAACAAAGGAAGGATCAGAGAGGGACAGTTAACAGCCAACACCAGCCTCAAATACTAATGGCTTTATTACCACAGCACACAGATTTAAAAACCTGTATTGCAGCTTTGTTCCCGTAATCCCAGAAGCTCCACAGGTGCAGCTTAATTAGAAGCAAAAGCTGTTGCTGTACCTTTGCACATATGATTCTTTCACAACAAGACATCACTTGCTGGACAAAACTCCTCCCAGCTTCGCCCAAGCCATTCCCTGCCTCCAGCAGCATTTAGCACCATCACCCCTCTGCTAGAGTTAGAAGCTCTAATGACAGCAGCTGCCAGCAGCCTGTGGGCTGAAATAGGAATGGGAATGGCTCAGAGACAGATGATACACCCTGAAGGGAGCTAACAATGAGCACGGTGGCATCAGACAGATCAGACAGCATCTGAGCATGCCATGCTCCTTCCCATCCATTCTGGAGGTGTCCAGCACTCACAGCTGACTGTTGCTGGGGTTGGGAGCTCTGTGCCCAGCACTCACCAAGTACACCTCCAGCTAAACACAAGCCACAGAAACTGCACTCAGAAAACCCGCTGTATAGATTGATAACTAGATTTAGTTTAAATCTCCAAAAAGGACAGTTTTAATAAAATCATCACTTGTCTACCACTCATTGCCTAATTTTCTGCAGGTGGAAGTCAGGCAGGGTTCACCAGTACCTCTTGAAGAGAAACCCACTGCCTAATGTAGGGCTCTCACAAAAATCCCACATACCCCTTCACTTCCCAGCCTATGGCACTGACAGCAGAAGCAAGCACTGGCAACAGCCATGGGACAGTCTTCTGGACCCCAAATGACACCAGACATTGGTGCAATGAATCCAGTTCCTCCTCTCCCTTATGTAGCTTTAAAGGCATAAAGTATAAATGAATACATATAGGACCTAAATATTGATACCTCATGCTTACACAGGCTCAGAGACAATCTCACTGCAGTTCTCAGTGAGGTTAGTCTGTGCACTTGTGTTATCAAGACATGAGAAGGAATGCATTACATAAATATATATTCATCACAGGGAAGAGAACAGCCAAGACCAATTTTCAGTTTTGCTTCTGCACTTAGACATGCTTTGTAGATATTTTCCTTCAGCAAATGTCTCAATCCATCACAATTAAAGTAACACAATATAATCTCTCCTTTGATTTAATTGCTCCCCTTCTGCCAAATATTCAAGTTCAAAATACATTCGAAGCAATATTTAAAATAGGAAGATTATTTTCAAAATTATCACAAATCTCCTAATGGGTTCAGAATTACATGCTGGGAGACTTGCAATGCATTGGGTTTTGGTACTTAATTTTAAATGATTTCCAAGGTGTGCCAGCATGAATCTGAGTTATTTCCCAAGGAACTCTAATGGACTTGGGTATTCAAATCCGTCAGAAGATCAACCTTCTTTCCCATGTGCTGCTGCAAACACTCTCTTTCCCCCATATGTTTGGGGCAGAGCTGCTGCTCTTGGATCCAGGACGGTGCCAACAGCCCATGGGAGGACCAAGCCCTGCATCCTCACAGGGCACCAGTCCACAGCATCTGCATCTTGGATACATCTCTCCAGGTCAGGAGCAAAGCTGTGGGGAAGGTCACAGATGAGGTTAGAATGAGAGATGCACAGAAAGACACCAAGGAGAAACTCAGACAGTGTCCATGGCTTTGGAAAAGACACTCAGGAAGAGGCAAGGACCAGCTACAAAATCAGGCCACATTACCTCAGCAGCTCTACTCAGGCAGATTTGACCTGACAACTTAAAAGCTCTCACTAATAGTCCCATAAGCTTGCCCCAGGTAAAGCACACGTACATGAAGATATGTTTGTTACACAACAAACCAGAGCTGTGCTCAGAGCTTTGCCCCTCTCCTGTAACCACAAGGCAAGTGGAGAAGAGCGATTCAGCATCACTACAATTAAAGAATGCAACCTCTTCCGTCCTTTCCTCCTGACTCCATCTACTGACTTTCTTTTCCACTCCTTTCCCTTGCTGTACCTTCTGAATGTTGGATTTCATGTCCAGGCTCTGCTATGGACAACTGCCAGTGCTGAAGCTTCTTAAGCAAAGAACTGGGGACTTGTCAGACTGCTGGGCCAGCTTCAAACAGGGGCTGCAATTCCTGGTCAGTGATGCCACGCAGCCAGGCACAGTCCTGGCCAGGGGAGCTGACAGAGCAGCTCATCCCAGCCTGCAACTCCCCCAGGCTACCGTCTGCCCCAGCCTCTGAGGGTGGCTGCTCTGTGCCCACCTGTGCAACAGGAGCTCTGTCCCACACAGCAGCCACCAAGCAGAAATCAAACCTTTTGTTTCTATGCTCGGCTGCAAACCACTGCAGCGAGGCAGCCACGAGGGGAAGGAGAATTACAGGTAGAGCTACAGCCCCCAGCTCTCTATGGAGTTGCTTATATGAAAAAACAACCAAACAAAACCAAAACCAAACCCCAAACAACCAACCAAAACCAAACAAAAAAAACTAAAAACAAAACAACAAACAAACAAACAAAACCACCTCTGCTATGACCTGCATTTTAGAGCTAAAATTCCCCTACGATTCCACCGGCTTGGTCACAGCCGAGGCTGTGCTGAGGCACCTGAGCTTTGTACCCAGCACAGGGGGCTGGTGCCATCTGCCGTTCTGGCAGCCACAGGCACATTAGGAACAGCAGCACAATAGATAAAGACTTGACTAATTCATGTCTGGCATGAACGAAAATCCTTCAGATGTCTGAGGGTCTCCTGTGGTAATTTAGGGATAAACGAGGTTTTAGGCAAAATTTATTTACATGGGAAATATCACAAGCAAATCCTTGCTGGCACAGTCCTTGATGCTGTGTGAAATTAGACACAATGCCCTTCTAGAAGCAAAGAATGGGATGGAAACAGAGATAGACACTTACTTTTAGGGTTAAGGTACCTTTGGCTTCAGTTTAGTTAGTTACTTTTAGCTCCTCAGCCAGGAGTTTTAACTCCTGAAGCTCAAAAATCCAGCAGTCCCAAAGAGAAGAGCACGAAGCTCTTTTCTTAAAAATTATCTCCTATTTAGGACAAACAAAACCATCTCCATATATAAAACTAGAGAGAAACACAGTCTGCTCTGATCCAGCTTCTCCACTGAAGGCACTTGCAGAGGCTCACAGTCCCCATCTGGAAAACTGCCTTTCCAAGACGCCCAGTTTGCACCCAGACCTGACACACACAGCAGGTCTCAAGACAGTTGTGTGAGTTTCACAAGGGAGGATAGTATTTTGCTGGTCCCAATTCAGCTGCTTTGTATGAGAATCATTTTCATGTCCTTAAACAGAGCTATTTATACTGACAATTGGACTCTGCCTTAAGCACTTAAGCCTGCTGTCTAGCCAGAAAATGGGCTTCCCACCAACTTCCATGCCTCTTCCTACACCTACCAGTCCCTAAATGTTGATAAAAGGTGCTGTGCCATGCGCACAAGCCAGGAGGAATACTTCTGCCAGAGCACAGGCAGTATAACTTTTAAATGTCCTTGTTTACGGTCACTAAAACCTGCAAACTTGAGGGCCAGAGGTGCTTGTGTGTCCATCAAGAGAGCTGCAGCTGTTGGGATGGCATCCTGAGCACGCAGAGGGAGCTCCTGTCAGAGCTAAAAACAGCAAGCGTGGGCGGCGCGAGCGAAGTGCCGGCGGTCCACGCTCTGCACGTGTCCTGACCATCCCTGGCTGAGGCAGCCCAGGGGAAAAGTCTCTGCTTGGAGCCATTTTCTCTGCCTCAATAATTTAACTCCATCTCCTAAGCACTAAGGGGAAAACCCAGCTGCAGGAACCACTGTCATGAGGGGAAATGGAATGAGAGATCATGATGAGTGCAATCCTGTCTGCTTTCACAAGTAGGTTCCTTAGGGAAAGGCCAGGAGAAAAGATTCCTCTCTGGAAATATCTCAGCTACAAAACCTAGACTCACATCCATGGGGGAAACTCACATAAAACTCTGACATATTTTGCAGAGCTGTGTCTTGATGCAGCCTGCAGAGGACCCGGCTGGGGGGCACATCAGTACAGTCCCTACAGATATCAGGGCAAGTGTCCTACCCAGGGCTGGCAAGCATCCAGCAATGCTCACCACTACTCAAATTGCCTATAGACAAGTCTGTATAGCCCAGACTGGCACAAGTTTAAATTACAGCAGAAAATACATCAGATACGTCAAAATACCTGAAATTAAACCCCAGGGAATGCTGCCAGAAAGCAGCACTAAGAGAGCTGTAAGAGCACCCAATAAAGGGGTGCCTTGAGGCAGCATCCAGTAATGTCTTTATTGCAACACTCTGAGAGAACTTTAATCTCAGCCTAGCCAGTCTCCCCGCTAAAATATTGTTCCTGGGATTCAGCATGTGGAGAGCAAGCAGGCAGCTCTGCTAAGCTGCTTTCAGAAGCTAATACTGACAGATGACTGAGGATATCTCCCAGCAATGCCACTTCTGTTACGTAGTAACAAAGTTCCAAATTGCTCATGCTCATCTGCAGTCCTTTTCCACCACATTTGCTCAATCCCCTTGAAGTCTACAAACATGCACCAGCATAAGTTAGAAGAGTATTTGGCTAATGTGGTCAGAGATAATCTGAATTTACAAGATGCCCATGATAAGCACCTAGGCTAAAACTACTGATCTATTTGGCTCACTGAGAACATCAGATCTTAAATGGAACAACAATGTCAGGGGAAAGGTCGAATGTGTCCCTGTTGTCCAAACACAGCCCTCACATAAACCTGCACTGCTCCTCTGAAGCCAGAGGAGCAGTGCAACCAACCCAAGTTTGGGGTTGGAGCAGTGAACTATTAAAGATGAAGGCAGCCCAACCACTGCTGATCTCAGACTTGGTTCAGTTTAATCAGTCAGACTCGGCAGAGTCTACCAGAGTTTACCACCCGCGTGGAGTCCCCAGTGTGGGAAGACAGGAGGGGAGGCTTGGGGAGGCTCCCAGGGCGCACTCACAGCCCTTCCACCGCCTTGGGACATCAGGCAGGCTGTGACATCCTCTGGCAATGACACCTCCATGTGACTGAAACCTCCCAGAGTCTCTCCTTTGCTCACAAATGGTAATGTCCAATTTGCAATCGTGTTCTGTGCCCTTGTCTGAGGCTCTCCTGGAGGAAGAGCCCTGGCTGTCCCCAGCAATGGGCACCTCCACCCTCACACAGGCGGGTGCAGAAGTTGTCCTGGCACACCCCTGCTCAGCATCCTCCCTTCCAGTAAGTAGCCCCAACCAGCCTGTGACTGCCACAGGTAACCCTGGGAACTCTGGGAAACACCTGCTGGGACCTGCCAGCCTACCTGGAGCTTCTCTCTCCCAAAATTCACAGCACTGCCAAGCTCCCCTCCCTATCCCGAGTTCCCTCGTGACACAAACATTAGCTTATGCTCAGCTTCTTCACACAAGAGTGGAAAGATGTGCTGGGTTGCCTCAGGCAGTGAGAAGCTTCTGCCTGAACTCTGAATACAACAGTCAGAATTAATTCAATTTTTACTGTCAAAACTACCCCAGACACCAACTTGTCACTGAAGATACCCAGCTTCTCCACAGGGCAGATCGCTTCATCTTCACAACAAGATTTTTGTTACCTGCACTCCTCATTCAGAAATCTCTCTGGGAAAAAAAAAAATTTAAAAAGTCCCTACTTGTCTGCCTCAGAATTCGTTGCATAGATTGACATGTCACTTCAGGGACCCTTGACAAAGCACTTCAGGAAGAAGGGCCCCAGCATTTGTGGCCTTTGCACCTGCTGCTTTTCCATTTTGGGAAGGGTTTAAGATGGCTGGAATAGCCAGTCTCTTCCCACCACCCCTGCATTCAAAAAGCATCAAAAGTTCATCTGGGAATTACGCCCCCAAGAGGTGAATAATAGTTTAAATTCCTCGGGCTGGATTGCCTAGTGAGGGGGTCCGAGTAAATCCCATGGATTTGTGGCAGAATTTCTTGTCCAGAGGAAGGGGAGAGCATCCCTTCACCATGGTCCGTGCTGGAGGGCAGGATCCATCCCATCTTTGGGCTCAGATGGTCTTGATACGATTTGCAGTGACACAAAAAATGTAGCAACAGTCATTAATAACAGTGCCAGGAGAGATGCTTTAGCCAAAAGTAATTTATACCTTTTCACGCAGCTTCTGGCAGTCAGTATGAATGAAGCAGAAAGGCAACTGGAAAAATTTAAGAGCTTGCGCTTGCAGGAAAGCAAACTGCAAGTCATATTTTCTAACTGGGAATCTGGGGAATGCCACAAAATGTGGCTTATTATTCAGTACCTCACACTGCTGGGCAGGGTTCTGCAAAGCAGCTGGGTTATTTCCATGGCCACAAAACTGATGAAGGCTGACCAAGCCAGGCCTGAACATTTTAACCCCAGTCCAGCTCTCAGCCATGGAAGGGCACTGCTGTTGTGGCAGACAGAAAACAATTTGCTTATAGACACTTGCAGAGCAGCTTTGCTTGGGGATCCTGCCCTTTGTGCATCCACACAAAGCAATTCCTCCAAGGGTTTGGGAGCACAGGAATCCCCACTACCCCTGCTGCAGTTACACAGACACAATCCTCCACCTCAGAAATGCCCTCGCTGCTGCTCCCTCCCCACGACACCTCGCTGAACAGTGCATCTCGTGCGAAATTTAAGGTTATAATGGCACTGCACCTGTGCCATCAGCAGGGCATCTCTTCAGCTGCCACGAGCTTTGCACAGCTATTCTACCAAGTCTGGAGGGTGGTTACATGAGGCTGTTCAAGCCAGCTAGACATATGCTGGCTCCACCAAGATGTCTCCCTGCATTCCTCAGCATCTGGGAAGAAGCTCAGGTTTTCTTTATATCCCAAGTGAATAGGAAATTCTTTACATTCCAGATCTGTATAAGAGAGTCCTGCTTCTAATGAAGTTTTTCTACACTTCTCTTTTAATGTAGAGAGCCACAATCGACCTGAGCTGGCATCTTTCCAGCACTCAGGGCTATTAGCATTTCAAATTATAAGCAATTACGGATCTGGCCACCGTTGTATCTCACAACACTGGACCTGTTTTGTTCCAGCTAATGGTGCCACTCTGTTAACTTTTAAGCAAGCTGGAGGGAATAAATTGCTGCAGTTTATTCCCATACAGCTGACATTCCCGCCATGCCATCACTCACAAGCAGGGATCTGAACATTAGAAATGTAACCCACCACCCCAGACAGCCTCCAGACCTCAGAGGGGAGCTGCTGGAGAGACTTTCCTCTTCAAGACTCAGCACTGACACAAACTGCTGGCAGCAAGAGCCCCAAAACCAAGCTGATGGCTAATAGAGGTAAGTAACACTTTAATTTCTATCACATTAACCATATTCTCAGGATGTTTGAAGGCTTTTCAGAGGTGGAGAGAAGAGGCAGGGATATGATTTTCCTTTTCAGAGAGCAGCATTCCCCTTGCTGGCACACGGAGCTCTGCCCTTCCCGTTAGGCTCATCAAGGGTGGTCATTTGAGCATCCTGGCAAACCAGGAGCTCCAAACCCACAGCATCCTTGGCTCAGTCCTGCTGCCTGCATGAGCATCTCTTACCCTTGCACCCAGAGAGCCCAGGAAGATTGTGCTTTCCAAAGCAACAGAGGACTCCACTGCCAACAGGAGCATCCCAGCTCCACAGCACAGGTACCGGGGTGAAGCCTTGCTGAGCTCTGCCCCCCTGAATGCCTCACTTCATTCATGAGGTACTCTGCAAGCAGCCAATCCACCAGTGCGCCATTTAGTGTCCTGGGCTGAGAGAAGATGAAACAGTTCCCAGCACATTCAGCTGTGATGTGGGCTGGCTTGTGCAGCGGAGCATCCTCTGGGCTCCAAAGCCTCCTCCTAAACATGGCTTGTAGGCAGGGGAAAGAGAAAAGAGATAGAGGTGCTACAGGGAAGAAGGTGGCCAGAAAATAGAATACAACTTCTCAGTGGATGTCTTCTCACAGCACTGAGAACTGTAGGTAGTGCAGGTAACCAGAACCACAGCAGGAGGGTTTGGATTTAGTCTTTCACCCTGTGCTCCACCTTGCAGCAGCACAGGCTGCTCCGGTTCTCTAACAGCACATCATTTACAGCCACAGAAGTTCACTGTCCAGCACTGTGCTGCCAGAACACATCACTGCCTATTCTTGTGCAGCGGCCAAGGAGGGAGGGCAGCCTGTCTGTGCCTCTGCAACAGGGCAGCAGCAGAGGGTGACATCGGGTGATGGGCAGAGCTGGGCAGTGCCCTCCTCTCCTGCCCCAGCAGGGCAGGAGCCACAGCCCAGGCCCTGAGGCACAATGAACACCTGGCCCATCATCTGTAGGCTTAATCCAGAGGGTTGTGAGAATGGCCAAGTGAGGATGGGAGTGTGGAGCCTCTCAGCTCCAAAGGACAAAACAGTGGAGGATCAGAGCAGGGAGTGAGGCAAACCTGAGGGCAGGACCTGCCCCCCGAAAGGAACTTTATTCCCTTTGATTCCTGAGCATCTCCTCTTTCATGTTTTGCTTTTCAGTTGCATTAATTAGTAGGTTTTGGGTATCCAAGAGCTTTGTCCATAATGTTATTATCTCCTAGAGAAATTCCTCGCTGTTTTTGCAAAAGGTAACAAGAAAATTGAGTGGTGTGTCTTCACTGCCTGAGAGAGGAAGTTTGTCCACTTACCACAAGTACTATTAACAAGAACTGTAACTCACCTCTACCTCTGCTGCTAATTTCACCTATAACATTTTAAATGCCTTTACTGACCAGCTCTCTAAGCAGAAGCAAACTTCTTATTTTTGGCAGGCAGGACAGGCAGACACAAAGCCCTGGCTCTCCTGTGCCTCGCAGCATGCCTTTCTATTGCCATTTCCTACTTTCCAAAGGTTACAGAGGGCAGGGGACAGCCCCTTGCTGGGTGCCAGAGCTGCTGTAGGCTCTGGCTGCAGCACAAGCCGGAGTTCAAAGCCACCCCAACATGGCTGTACTTGTGACAACTTTCCGATTCAGCTGGGTACATATTGAATTAGGCATTTTTGGTTTTGAGAGACTTTCCAACAATTAAGCAATATCAATTGCTTGTGGGACACTTGAGCTGAAGTTTGGCATGTGTGCTACCTCTGCCACTCTCTGGTAGACAGAAAATTAAAGCCCAGCTGTATTTTTAGGGGTTTTCTACCCAGGAGGTTTGTCTCAGCTGCCAAAAAGAAGGTAATCCAAGCACCCACTGAGATCGCTGCTTAGATGTGCTCTTGGCAATTAGCATGATGTCTAGTAAACCAACTTTTCACTGTAGCACACCTTTTGACAAGAGGGGAACACAGGGAGTATGACCAGAAAACCTTTTCACCAGTTGCAAACAGAAACAGGTACATACTAGCAATGCAATGGGTTACAGGGTGAGAGAAACAGCTAAGTCATGCCTCACTTTTCTAAGGAAACAACATTAAAATCTAAGAGTTTGGGCACTGCATGTCTATGGCTACAAAGCCACAGCTCTGATTTACAATGAGTCAAGTGCAAGCTAAAATCAGGCCTGGCTTCCCAATGGCCTTTGGGTGGAAATGAACATATTTGCTTCAGCGATGCACTAGGGTTGCTCGACAGGCCCAGAGTTTTGTATGACACCAGCTGCTTCCATATCAAATGCTGTCCACAGAGTTAAAATTAGCCTGATCCTATTTCTGGGGAGGGTTGACTGTGCAGCCACTGCCTGTCTATGCATGGGCTCCTGGCTGTGAACAGTCCCTGCCTGGCACCAGCCGGGCACACGGGAGTCTGTGGGAGCACAAATGCCGTGGTTCTCATTGAAACCAGCCTTTCCTCCTCCCTGGACATGGGGTATGGCACATGGCACTGTCACAGGAGGCATTTGGGAGAGTTTGGATGGTACAGTCTTGATGCTTGCTGGGTACAGAAAATCACCATTAGAACTTATTTTTCATTCAAGAGACATCTGTGCAAGTTATTTAATTTTATGCAATGCTTTCTGCCAGCTCAATTTTCTGTGAAATGGCTTGAGGTTTGTAAAGTTATTTCCCTATAAAAAGCTTCCTTTGACTGTACAGTGACAGGTTAATTTAGACAGTTTGAACAATGATGGTTTGGGGAATTGGCACCTTTAACTGCATCACAGTCTGCACCTTAGTTCTACACACAGGCTTCCAAACAACAGTGCTTAGCAATATTCTGATTATTTGCCCTTTTTAAATGCAGGATTTTTGCTCTGCGTAAAAGCTTCCAGACAGGAATAGTTTTCTTTACCACATTTTACAATGCAACAGGTAGGTCTCTGCTTTGAGTTTTGTGGTGACACTGCAGCACATGCAATGGGCTGACGGTGCTCTGACCACTGCTGCTCTTCTGACTTATATGGTGCATTCTGGCTACCAGCAGTTTTGGATAATTACCATGAGCCCTGCTCTTGAATCAGAGCTCTTGGTGTAGACTCAAATTCTTTTTGAGATGCTGAAGCTGCCCCAGCTTCTCTGGTGAAGAAATCAGGGGTAGGACTGAGAACAAGTATTTAAGAGTCCCCAGCTCTCCCTGATGGCACAGTAGCTCTTCAGCCTCTGCAAGACTCATGCAAGGGAAAAAGGATGGAAAATGCCCTCCTTGTGTTGCCGTCACTGCACCAGCTACACCCCCTGCTCCCTCTCTGCCACCCTCACACCACAGCACTAACAGCCTGCTCTAGCATCATTTGAAAGGTACTTGAGGTTACTCTGCTGCTCAGGTGGCAGCAGAGGGAAGAGCTTTGCCCCAGCTTGGGCAGGAGCTGGCCAGAGACCCCAACCTTTGTATGCTCTCCTCTCCACTCCCTGGCTGCCCAGCCCACAGCACTGCACATGTGGCATGGAGGGAGCCAGGTTTATACATCTCTGAAGCCCAGCAGTTGCTCTTCTGCTTCACATGCTGGCCGTGAACCCCCACAGCTCCTGGGGGAACCCCAACACTGGTGTGTGCCTCTGGTAAGGCACCTCTGGCCAGTTCCTTGCACCACCACCTTGGGCACACGGCCACAGCCCTCTCTGCAGCCCAGACAGACACTTCTCTGACCAGTGAGCTAAAAACATCTTCCTGGCATGTCAGGGAAACCAGAGACAAGGGAGCTTCAAATAGCACACCCCACAGCAAACAGACTCCAGGGGGATCCTGAGCTCTTGTTTAATTATGCCTGATCAGATCTCACCCACTGATTCCACTCCACTCGTGGAAGTGCTGGCACTGCCTGTCTCAGGTGGTGAGCAGTGCTGATGGAGCTGAACCAGGACAAGATCTTTAGGCCAGAATTCACTGAGGGCACAGATGTGAGGTGATGGGTACTGGAGGATTACCATGCACAGCTCCCCTGCCTGGGGCACAGGCTGGGAGGAGATCCCATGGAGCACGACTGTCACTCACCTGCCCTTCACTGCAGCCTCCTGCATCGCGCAGCAGCAGCACGGGGCACTGGGACAAGAGAGCTGACATTCCAGCAGGCTCAGGAGCTTTGGTTCATCTCTGGATCTGCCAGCTTTGATGATTTCAGGTTTAGATGACAGAAGAATCAGACCGCCAGCCAGTACCCACTTGAGGCACACCTGTGTGACAGGAGATGACAGAAGCTACAGCAGGCACGTGCTGCTTTGCATAGCACTTTGGAGAAAAATGTTATGCAGGCTCTGCAAAACCTACCCCAGATTCCTGTTTGTTTCTGAGTGCAACGTAGCTACTGCTGTCAGTCTAGAGACATCCCATTTGAATGTGTTCCCATCTGAGGATATACTTTCCTTTTATTCCTATGCAAATGAAATCAGCTAAGTAAAATCATGAGGTTTGGGGACAGAAAAGGCTCTTTCTCAGTTTTGGTAATTACTAGTATGGCAAAGACATCCTGTGCTACAGGATGCTGTAGCAGATGCAATTCCTGCAGCACTGTTCACAAAAACTCCTTGTTCCCGAAGGAGGGACGCGCGTAACAGGTGTGGTCTGGCCAGTGGAGATCAGAACCCGCTTCGTTCTGCGGAAAATGCAAACGTAAGGGTACAGCCATGGCAGCAGAGTCATCCTTGGGGCTCCGGATAGCAAAGCCATGAGTCACACAGTTACATGCACTGATCGCACAATTCCCATCTCCTAAGCCTGCTGGAATGAGAGCCACCGCCTTGGAAGGTGTGCTCCAAACGGAGCACGGGGCTGGACAGCCTGCTCGCCCTCCTCTTTGGCCGTGTTAACTTAATCCTGCCTATGACGTGCAGCAGAGTCATCACTGGGCCACGGTGGGGAGGTCACCTCGCTCACTGGCTGAACAGTGCACGGCACATTTTATACCTCAAAAAAAAAAACAAGATCGTGAGTTTTTGTATTATGGCAGAGGCTCTGCTTCATTATTGCCTGCAGGCATCCATGTGGGAATGGGAATAACAACCTCCAGCAGTCTGCAGTGAAAGGGAGAGCTGGGATGGGATTCATCCCCTCCCCAGGCACGGCCGGAGTTGTGCAGCAGGAGGAGCCGCTGGCTCCCGGCACGGTGCGGCTGCGAGGAGGGAGCGGGGGGCTCGATGGCTCAGAGCTATACCTGAGCACTGCAGCCCAGCCCTGCTCCAGTGCACCAGCTCAGCACTAACACAGAGTTCTTAGGAAGCAGGAATCCTGGGGACTGTGAGACTGTGGGCGTTCCCTCACAGCTTTCAGGAAAGAATTTAGTCTAGCTTTGTTACAGCATCCTAACTGCAGAAACAGCATTTACAGGTTCTTGAAACAACATTCTTTCCATGGCACTGAATGGTTCTTAGGATTCGCCTAAGGCACCCTCAACATCCACCAAACACAGCCTCTGTGATGTGCCTGTGCCACGGGAATGCCAAAGTTACAGCACAGAGCAGCAGGAAGATGCCACAGGATGCCCAGGGACTCCCCAGATGCTGTTGCCTTTACTCACATCTGCACGTACTCTGCAGGTCACAGCCAAGGGCACCAGAGCCTTTGTGCCCTGCACATCCCAGGGCCTGCAGGCTTTACATGTCAGGCAGTCTGGGCTCAAAATCCTTCTACATCTCTGTAATGCTCTGGCATGCAAAGAAGTGGGGCAGGGTTGGAGTTTTTTTATAGGGAATAAAGGAAGCAAATTACCAGGATTTCTGTTGGACATGAATATACTTTAACAAGTATGGAGCCTCATGATTTCAAGTGGAAGCTTAGCATCTCTTAAAATAAGCTGTAGGTGTCTTTTAAAGTTGATGCTTAAAGGGGGATTTAGTCACTTAGTTCTAAGAACTCCAGTTTGACTCAAGTGTCCAATATCTGTCGGCAGTTCAGCTGTTATCCAAATACGGGGAGGGAAAGCCAGGATTTTCCAGCCCTGAGAAACAGCTGTGCTCAGAAGAGGCATGTAATATGAGGGATAAAATTAATTCCCCCTCAGCCGTGGCGTGTGAGCCGCTCCCAGCCGCTGGATGAAGGGCCCGTCCCTCCCAGCGTGTCCCACGGGGCTGCTGGGGCCTCGGGGAGCCTCTCGCTAGGCGGCCCCCGAGCCCCGCCACCGACTCTGCTCTCCCCCCAGGGACCTCCTGGGCAAAAAAGGGTATTTGAAGGGACAGATATTGAGGCCCCATCTCTTCACACTGCACTTTGAGGGGGACATGTACTCATGAGCAGAAGCACCCTAAGTATGAGCCTCAACAGCCCACAGGCTCCACGGCCACATGAGCCACACACAGGGTGTGTTTGTTCACCATCTCATCAGGGATGTGCCTTAAATAGTACCAAAATTAATCTTTCTACTGTTCTCTTTCCTATATTAAGGCTACTGTTGCTCAAATGCTGTTACATTCTGAGAGCTGATGCTGTTCTCTTTGTGTCACTTGCTCTGTAAAACGGACAAACCCAACTTAAACTTAGCAAAGACTTTGAAGCATGAAACACAGTACACTCATTTCAGCAGCCCTGCTGGTCTCCATGCTTGACAGTCTTTGTTAATTCCAGAGGGAGCCTGTCCTTGAAAGCCAGCACACCTTTCTGCCCTTCCCAAACGTGTATGGAAATGCACCCAGGAGTGCCAGACGCAACTATTGAGATGCAAATCTCCAACCTGCTTCGTGGGAGGTATTAAAAGCTGAATTCACAGAAAATGAGCCTCTGAAATTGTGCCCTTCGGTGCTACCTGTTCTGAAAATATGCCAAAAATAAAAAAGGTCTTTGAAACATACTCAGCTGCATTTCTACAATTTAGAAAGACTCTCAGCAAGCTTCACATACAAGCAGAATTCTGCAGTTTCTGTGAATACCTTATCAATGGCTACAATAACCTCTTGCAGCTACTCGATTATTTTCAGAACATCCCAGCTGACGCAAACCTGCCCCGCTCCCCAGCTGAAGAGCAGTGGCTTTAAGAAATCATTCCACAAATCACAGATTTCTCTGCAATCCAACTGATATTCTCAGGATCCTTAGAGTGTAGGGAGAGAAGCAAAGAAAATCACTCCTTTCTCACTTCCTACAGAAGTCTCATTATTCACACCACAGGAGCAACAGAGAAGCCACTTTCTAATCACGCATTCACACCACTAAGGAACTCACAGCTAGAAAGCTCACCACTGAAGTGGTGACAATTTCCCTGTTTAGCTATATGGCACAGAAGAAATACAGCTCCAGACAGAGCTTTCTCCAGCCTACTGCAATTGGGTTCTTTGCAGACCTATGCTCATATCTCTGTTAAGCCCTACAGAGTAGTGCCACAAGATACCCAAGTGTCTAGCACACACTCCCAAAGCTTGAACACCTCTATGAAAATGAGTAGCACCATCAGGTACGTGCAGATGGCTTGCAAAATGCATCATTTTCAAAGTGATTGAAAGTTGTTTTCCTGTGTATCTATTCAAGCCTGTTTTTAAAATAAAAGACAAGCTGGTACATTAATGTGATGTTGCAGTCTAGCTCTGCCTCACCTCTAAGTGTAAATTTTTAAATGTACTCCTCCCCTCTACACACACACTTTGCAATGCAGCGTATTTCAGATCCAGCAGACGCTCGTCTTGTTCCTAAAACAGATTTAATGCGTTTTCCATGATCTAAACACCTGGCAAAAGAGTTCTGTGCAGATTTAATACCTTCCTAGCTGTGTGTTAAATTTGTCCTAGTGTTGCATATAGCATACTTCTGCAGCCATGTCAACTATTCAGGTAATGCCAGAACGTCGTCATTATGGTTTGTGTCAACAGCGTGATCTGTATGTACCTTGTAGTCATTCTGGTGTTGGGTTGCAAAGGTCCTTGGACTCTTCATTTGGCTGAGTCTAATTCTGTCCACTTCACAAAGATCTAGAGTTACACTAAGTAAAGGCTGACATTTACATGAGACACTAGAACTGCTAGAATGACTCACCAAGGTAAAACCTTGGCTAGATAATCTTTCAAGGGCATAAATTGTAAGGTGATGACTTTTCACAGGCTCGTAAAATCACAGAATGGTTAGAGTTGGAAGGGATTTTAAAGACCATCTTGTTCCAGCTCCCTTGCCATGGGCAGGGACACCTTTCACTATCCCAGGTTGCTCCAAGCCCCATCCAGACTGGCCTTGAACACTTACAGGGATGGGGCAGCCACAGCTTCTCTGCACAGCCTGTGCCAGTGCCTCATCACCCTCACAGGGAACAAGGTCTGCTAACCTGCTGTAGAAAACCTCTCTGCTTAGCAAGGCAAACACAGACAGAGGGGCAGGTCACACACAGATCTCAGCAGGATGTGCGATCAGGATCTCAGAAGTCTGAGAACTGATGGTTACAGAAGCCTGAAGCATCACTCATAAAGAAAAGGAGATGTGTCAGAGAGAAAACAGATACCTCAGAGTGACCTTCCAGTGTTTTCTTGGAAGCTGAACGTCCTTCTCTCATTTTTACTGCTGAGTTGGACAGCCACACACACAGGACAGCTTTGCCCTCCTACAAAAGCCCACTGTTTCAACCACGTGAAACCAATTAGTAGTAGCAGGGCTAGTCAGCATTGCAGCCAGTGCCCAAATGCTCTCAGGACACTTACTCTCCCAAATACACTCCGCCCTTTAAAGCAGCACCAGCCATTGTGTTCAGCAGGCTTGAAAGTCTACTGGTTTACTAAATATCCTAAGCCCTAAAGTCATTAGGTCTCAGTCAAAACCAGGGAATTCGGACTAAAGCAGTGACTGTCCCAGTGCTGAAGCTTAAAAGGCTTTTATCCATTCCCATGAACTCTCCTTTACCCAAATCCAATATTAACAGTGGGAGCATCCAACACACTCATGAGAAGCAAACTGTGAAATAGAAGGACCACACAAGAGGAGGTGAGAACAGAGCATATAACATGAACCATGTGTGTGAAGGATGTTTGTCTACAAACAGAGGTGCTGCCAGCAATGCGGATTTCAAGGATGGCTTCTGCTTTAAGCAGTAGACACCTAGAGCAGCCAAGAACAAACAGAATTCCCAGTGATGGGGTCTTCACTCAGCTGAACTCACAGGATCTGCTCTGATGAGAGGTTAACCCGGCCTTTCTCAAGCACTAGCAGCTGCAGCAGCCCACGTAGAGCTGCCTGTATCTACTGTGGGAACACTGACTGCCTGGTGTGTCACAGGGCGTCAGGCCAGGCACACTTGCAACCCTGAGAGCCACCATCCTTTGGCCATGGTCTCTGCCACGTCAGGAGGTCTTAGCAGCGATCATCGCATCGAGGAACTAATGCCGTGCAACTGAGTAACTGTCTTGAGCACAGATTCATAAGCTGGTGCTATTCCTGCTTAGTGCTAAAGTTCAGTGCCTCTTTCATCATACTGGAAACTTGTCAGGAGCTGTTCTTATTCAGTTCAGTAGAGCAATCTCTCTCTAAGATCTTGCTCCTCACTCCAGATACAATGGCCAATGCCTCCTGCAGCACCTCACTGTGCTGTGCTCCTAAACCACAGATGGCCACAGTCCACAGTCCCTTGTGACCACTGCACAAGGGAACCTTTGTGCCATCTGCTTCTGTGCATGTCTTGTGTGGTTCCAGACTGATCATGGACTTGGAAACAGAGTGGAACATGAAGAGTGGTGGCAATTCTAAGGATAATGAAGTCTTTTGTTGTGCAGGAAAAGAAGGGGCAATGGTCCTCCGATGCGGTTTTGTTAATGCTGTCTCAGGTGCATGGGACGATCTTTAAAGCAGATATGTCAGTTCAGGAATTCCTTTCATAATCTGAACATATCTGGTTTTTCATCACCCTTTTTCTTTGGAAGCAAAATAGAAAAGAACCAAATCATCCAATATACCAGGTTCTGAAAACTGACTGTATCAACTGTTACCTGATAGACTGGAAGGCAGCACTGCGACCAGTGCTGGAATCTGTGGTGGAGTCCAGCCAGGACTGGTTTGCAGTGGGAACCCAGGGCAACTCAAAAACATTGGCTTCTCAGGCCCTGCTCCCACATCCAAGGGTTTGGGATTATGCAGCAGCCCTTGCATCACAGCACAGCCCTGTTGATGGCCTCATGAGATAACCTTGGACAGGAGCCATCCTTGAACTGCTTGAGAGACATTTATAAATCAAGAGCAACAGCTAGAAATATGAAGGCCACGGGTGGTCCAAGTCCATGGGTAATTGTGCCTGGGGCCCTCAGGGCTCGGTAACACACAGCAGGTGTGAATGAGACACACAGGGATATGTTCTTATTTTAACCAGGCAAATCCAACTAGACTGCAAAATATCCATCACGGTAATCGGGTGTGACTGTTTAGGAGAGTGACAGAAACCAAAAGAGAGAGAGAACGGATCTCAAGTAAATTATTTGCACCAAAGAGCTATGAAAATCCTCCAAGGAAACAAAACAGAGTCATCACTGTGTAGTAAGGAAAAGGAGACAGTTCTAAACGCCCACTGCTTTCTGTTTGTCTCTCCAGGTTCTTAGGGTAAATCTGAAGGCTAAGCCTCCTTGCAAGTCTCAGCATCCTGTCGGGGCCAGAGGAATGTCACAGTAAGTGTAAATATTATTGGATCAAGTATACTCAGTCTCCTAAAGCCTCTGTCTCCATCCTGCCCTGCTTGTTTTTCCCCACACTTTAGGTAAAAGCAGAGAGCCACCAGTGTTTTACTGTCCATTGGTTACTCAGCCAGTGCAGTCTCTCACAACCATTCAGTTTACCAGAGCTACACCACTTTAATTCAGCCTTACCTATTGACCCTCAAAGAGCAGGTTACACATATTTTAAATTATTATTTACAGCATTCTAGAAGTATTTTGTAAGGATCACCTTAGGCTCATCTTCAGCAAGTGTCTAAGAGGCAAGGGTCAGCACTAATATCAAGATCTGGACCCTAAGCCCTGGAAAAGGGCTTTCTGGCTTGGAACATTTCCTAGTCAGAATTGCCAAGAACTGATGGAGCAACTGACAGGGCTGGAAATGCTCGAGGGGCTGCCACAGTTGTACTTCAAAGATTCACTTCAGAACAGAGAGCTGGTTTAAAGCACATTCGTGGCCAAGATCTGGGGAAGTCAGGACACCTAGAGACAGACTCACAACCCAGGCTGGCCACGAAAGAGATAAAAACTTGGGTTATTTCAAAGCTAAGATTATAAAAAAAGGCCAGTGTCACAGCAAAACAAACCCAAGCACTTCAGGTGCACGTTTATATGCAAGACACATGTTTCCAAAGCTAAATGAGACAGAGATGAGTGCACATCAACACTCCACCGTGGAACAAGGACACATCTTGCACTGCAAATATTTGATCATCTCAAAACTGCCTTTCTTGCCTAATCAGAGGTCTTACTGGAACCTCTGTGTCAGCCGAGCTTTAACAGAGGATGTCAGGACAGAGTAGAAAGATCCTGCTCATTTCTCTATGTTCGACCTCACTGTATCAATCACAGACACAACACAAGCCAGGGAGTGCCAGACCTGGGGTCAACTAAACCAGGTCAGGATCTCTGTAGAAGGGGACAGCTGCTGGCAGCAGCACTGATCTTTACACAGAGGCTGCAAGATGTGGGCAAGTCTGAGCAACGTTTACTGGTTATCAGCTCCTCTTCCCACCAACTTGGCATCCACAGGCCAAAGAGCTGTTTCCTCCTGAAGCACTTGAGAGGAGGCTTTCCACAGGGTATTTATTAGCCTGGAACATGAACAATAGGTAAAACATTCTGAATCTTCTTCTCTTTCAAAGTAAAGTGCCTGCAACACAGCCAGGTTTCTGCATATGAAAAATGCAATCTGCAAAAATCTCTTTTCTTTGCCGTCTAGATGCAGAGTCCCTCGCTGAGCCTGGCTGGGTCTGCCTATGGAACTACACCTGTGTTTACAAAGGTAAAAAGCACAAGTTGTCTGAGCAGCACAGCTTGTCCTGCAACTACTGGCATTAGATTTTGCATGCTTTTCTTCCATCAGAAGGTATCTCTAGGCTGGAACATTGGTTCATTAACAATTCAAAAAAGCCAGCATTCTTCGTTAGTGATGCTATCAAACTAACATCTTAATTGGTAAATGACCCAGACAGACAGAACCACTTATAGGAATTAATCTCATTTATTTCCTGCAAAGGAGGCTGAAGTGGAAACCTCACATAGTAACCACCCTTATGATGTTGCATCCAGTGAAATAGGTGTTTTTCCTGCATTTGTATCTTTATTTAAATGCACAAGCAAGGCTTTAAGGAGTGCTGGTCTTCTGGTAAAAAAACTTCCACTCACAACCCACTGCAAATGCATTTAGAATTCAGTCAACTATTGTAAGGAAAATGAAAATGCAGGCGTGAGACCATCTTCCTCACTGAAGGGTGTATCATTTCCTAATAAATGCTTCAATGGGGAAATACTTAGATCAGGCATTTAACACAAATATTTTCTCCTCCAGAGTCTACAAAACATAAGAGCTACGAAGGGTCAGCTGGTGGTATTTGAGTGTCGTGTTCACTCCACACCCACCCTGCAGGTTCACTGGTACAGGGAATATGATCAGATCATGGATTCTGCCGATTTCCGAATACTGCGGAAAAGTAGGTGTTGCTGCACCTGTTTGATGTACAGATATCTTATTGAGACAGGGATAAGACAGGAATGAGAACTGCTATAAAAATCAGGGGGTAGTTCATAGAAGCAGAGTTAAGTTTACAGGTATCAGATGACCCAAAGTCACAGGCTGCTGCACAGAGTCTGCACTTCCTCTGGCAATGCATGAGTGGGTCAGGCACAATGGGGGGAGATTCCACACTGTTAGTTATTAATGACAGCCCTACTGAGCCGTGGAGGCATTGTCACCATACGCTAGAACTACTGATGAACTCAAGGGAAAAAAAGCATAACCTCATTTCAAACGATTTCTGATACTCCAAGGCATGAGGTCAGAGGGCCAAACCCACAGCAACCAACTCCAAAGTCAGTAGAGCTTTTTGTGTATCACCTCAGCGGAGACGTGTTTGTACCACCAGGTTCCCCAGCCACACCTGAGCTTTCCCTATCCAGATGCTATTCCTTGTGCTGGACAGAAAGGGAGATGGTTCCCTTGTAACCAGGATGACAACTGAGGTGGGAAAGGGAGTGAGGGCTGAAGGGTTTGGGTTTTTTCCCATTCTGACACTATAACCATTTTAATTCTTTCTCTCTTATCTTGAGCAGAGGCTTGTTCATCGGCAGTTCCTGGTAAGTACACCGTGCATGTTTTTTAGACTCCTCACCACACTCAGTGTTTCCCTCCTCATCCAAGATAAAACAATAATATCCAAAGGTATCCAGAAGACAATATTCAGCCAGGCCAAGAGCTTTCAAGTTCTTAATTTTGACACAAGCACCTAAAAGGCCCTGTTTTTTTCCACAGCACTAGGAAAAGGTATCAATCCTTTTACATTCAGCCAATGAAGAGCACCCTGTGCTAAGAGAAAACCTATCAACCATGCTGACCTATAATCTTTTTAACTTGTGCAAGAAAAGACAGAATTCAGCAAACAAACAGAACCACCAAAAAACAACCAAACAAACCAACCAAAAAACCCACCACAAAAAATGTGCCTTGTTTCATTAATATCACAGGAAGAAAGAGTTTTCCATCATCTTTCTCCTTCTAAACCCCTTGACTTCCTAAGCCCCGCACATCATTTTTTTGTACTTTATTAATGCCAATCCCCATCACTAAGTAACAGTCCTGTAAAGAGCAATTCCTACAGGTTAGCATTTGCCTCTTGTGGTACAACAGCATGTCTGTTATTTCAGAGGAAGTCTGCACCCTGGTTATCACAGAAGCTTTTCCAGAAGACTCTGGAATATTTAAATGTGTTGCTGAAAATGAATTTGGATCTGCAGCATCCAGTGCACATCTCTCTGTTTCCCCAGGTAAGCACATGGATTTCTCTGTTGATCAACTAAGCACAAAAGAATTTGCTGCTGCTCAACATGAGGCAGAATCACAGATATTTGCCAAGCAGAAGCCAGACACAAACAATTTCGTAGGCTCCAGAGAAGAGAAATGCCAAAAAAAATGCAGCCTGCTTGGGTACCTCTCAAAGCTGGATGCAAGTTGTTCTGTGTTTCTGCTTTGGGTCCCTCTTCTTCCAGGGTCAAGGATGACAAGGTGGAGATGATGTTCCCTCTCTCAGAGGAGTCTCATCCCTGAGCTTCATCCCTTCAGGGATTCCAGCTTGGCCCAACACACTGGCTGTGTCTATACCTTGTTTATGGTACAACCGGACCTGTTTGGCTTGCGCTGGAAGCCATCTGCAACCAGAACAGCACCTGGCACCTGGTACCCAGAGCTCACCAGCCCTGGCCAGAAGCCAGGTCTGGCTCATGCAGCTGTGCAGATTTCAGTCTCTGTGGAGCCCAGGCAGGATGAGCCTTGTCCACCTGCTCAGACATTCCAGTTTCCCACCCCCTGTTACTGCGTGTGCTGTACTGGTGAGCCACCACTGCTTCCTTCCTGACATGGGGACAATTCTACTTCCAGGAGCTAAAGAGTTGGAAAGCTTTGGAGGTGCTGCCCACAGGCCAGCTCTGCAGGTCACCATGAAGAAACCCACCTTCCCTAGGAACAGCCAGACAGGAGTCAAGGACCGTGGGGCAGCTGCTCTGCCTTCCTACAGCCCAGAGAGCCCCGGGCTGGGCACTCGAGCAGCAGCCACAAGCTTCGGTCAGATGAACTCCAAGAGCCAAGCTGAAGATTTCCATGGAGCTTATGAAAATTCACCTCGGGCTTCACCTCTGCGGTAAGACAAATAGAAAATCACATCCCTGGGTCAGCTTTTTACAACACTTAAGGTATGAACTGTCCAGTGATGCCAGCTGCAATCTCCAGTGCCCCTTACCCTGACAGGGATCAGGCACATGCAGTAGCCTGAGCTGTTTTCCTGGGTGACAATGACAATGTGCAGCACCAGCCTGGCAGGTCACAGCACAGGCTCCATCTGACCAAGTGTGTAACCACCTAAAGGCTCAGGGCAGTGCCTGATGTCATTTGCAGGAGTGCCTATCCGTGAGTAACTTAAAAGCATCACTCCAAATAATTATCCTCTAGGAGACCTTTGGTTCCACAGCAGAGCTTGAGGCAAAGATCAGAGTACTTGGGAAATCTCAAGGTAAAATTCTGTTGCCACCACCTTCCTCGGTGGCCTTGGCCAAGTGGCATCACCTCATGTTTCTCTTTCCTATTCTAAAAGACAATAATAAAACTCGAGATCCTGTAAGTGTGATGCAGACAGGACCTGCAAAGCACTCTGTGGAGGAAAAGCACTGAACCAGTGACTCACTGGATAGAATGAAATCTGTCCCAGGCCATGGTAGGGACACTCCCCACTCAAGAGATGGAGATTCTCCCCCAGTAATACAGTATTCCATTTTATAACAAGACTTGATCCGATTTCCATCCCAAATGCAGCTCTGCAGTCACAGTACACTTATTGCATTATCAGTTATCCTATTGGTTGCTCCAGAGAAAAAAAAAGGTTAGAATGCATCGATTGGCCATGTCATCCCTATTTCTAGAGGGTTTCTCAGGGGTTTATAGGCATAACAATGACCTCGAATGGTGACAGTTCAGCCATCCAAGCCCAGCAGAGGAGCTCCCTCAGTCCTGTCAGTGACAGTGAGAGCTACGTGGGAGGCAGACGTGTGTGTCCTCTCCCAGCTGAGTGCCAGCCTGGAGCTGCAGTGATCCTGTTACAGAGTGTGTAAACGGCTGTCCCAAACAGAAAGCATTCCCTGGGTTAGAGATTATTTTTGGATGTAGTCAGCCATTTTCACTAAACCAGTTATTTTAACAATTCTGAACACCCTCCTTCAAATTTTACCACAAGAGAGATCATATTTCAATATAGATGTCTCCATGCAGGGGAGTTATTTTTTTGCTAAATCACTGCATAAAAATGTTTTTCTTCAATAACCTGCATGCAGATCATTAAGAGGAAGCTCTGAGTTTGGCTTCAATCCCTTCCATGAAACCCAGGCTTGCTCCAGGGGAATCAGGTGGGACTCTAAGCAGACCTTAATGCATAAAGGGATTTACCATGCCACCAAAATCAGCTATGTAATAGCTTTTAAAAATGTAGGTTACATGTGTGTGTGTATATATATAAATAAACAAAAAACAGTAACTAGTACCAGACTTCAGACACATCTCAAGACACAGAAACTATTAAAATTTCTAGACATATCCATCTATGAGGATTTAAATACTTTTAAAGCCCACAGACATACTGCCAGGTGCTTTGAAACTTCATTATTAATGTGACTCATCATTGTAAATGTTGCTGTTACCTCAAACTCAGCAATCATGGCTAATGGCTGGCTGTAAAATAACTGTCTTGTTAGTCAGACTTAACATGTAATTCCCTCATGTAGTGTATGTGGTTGCAACTGTATTACCAAAGGCAAATACCAACAAAGGCGGCGATGACAGAACAAAGCCATTACTGGGAATAGCTATAAAATGAATGAAATCCTTGTACTCATACTTCTCCCAACTATTGCCTAGCAATAGGCACTCCACAAAAGCTAGAAAATGCAATTCAACAAGGCTGTCACTACCAATATCTTCTTTCTGAGCCTTTTACACCTGCAGATTACAGTGTCCTCAACAGCCTTGAAGAAGCAGAACAAAACCATTTTTGATTATTAACTTCATTAAAGAACCTCAATCCAAGCAAAAGAAGAGGCTTCAGGCACTAACCATACTGCCAGGTCTTTTAGGTAGCTTTTAAGTATCTCTAACAAATAAGCAAAAGACCCTTAACTCTTTTTCTAGACATTTTTTGCTGTATGACTCGAGCAATGAGGAGAACCCAATCAGAAACAGCGGGGCACCATTCTTAGAAAGTAAACTGAAGCAGGATAGAAAAGCTGGTTTCTGACACCTCGCAGTGCTGGTCACAGCACTATTAAGTTACTTGGCACAGGAGATGAGATTTATTCCTCTGCCTTCATCAGTTCAGCGTCCAGTTCTTTCACGTTTTTTCCTACCGCCTGGATGTCACGTTTTTCTGTTCCTTCTCTTTCACACAAGCTGTCCCGGTTGTGTCCAGTCTCTTAAGTGTATAAAACTGTCCTTAAATGGATGCCTTGCAGCCAGCTTCAGTGCTAAGTTGTAGCTGGTGGGGAGCCGGGGAGCCTGTCTGAGCACAGAGCCTGACCTTTACCGTGCTCGCAGCTTCCTGCAGGGCAATGATCGTGCCACGGGTACCTGTTTTTTTAAGTACTCGCCTCTCTTTGTGCAAACCACCTCTTTTTAATTATTTTACTTTTTTTTTTTTTTTAACTTAAAAAGCAAATAACCTCTCTGACAACTAGGGACACATTTCCCCCCCTTAATCACTTTCATGTTAGGAATTTAAATAAATTAGCACTCAATTAACACCTGCTCTGTAGTTTTAGTTCACAGACGTTGGGCCGATGTTTAAATACAAACATTAAAGGTGGATTAACCTCTTGAAGATCTCTGCTGACAGACTCAAGGGCACAGAGAAGGGAGAGGGACGGCAGCTAAGAGCCCACACTCAGCCCAGCTGCGGTACTTTCGGGCTTGGGCGGTGTTAAACGATAGGCGAGAGTTGCCAAAGTATAATTAAAATATTTAAAACACTATAACGTTAATTTAAGATGTAATTAGGCATTGAAGCTGGTGATTAAAGGGATACAAATCACCTAACCTGCCAGCAGGATCTGCTGCTGTTCTGGTGAAAGCACCACAGTGGCATTTTTTCATCCGTGTAAATAGGTGTAATAACAAACACAAACAGCAAAATAATAATATTTACTATTTTTATCATGTTCTTTTCACAAGGTTAGTTTTGTTACTCAGTTTATGACTGTTCAGACACATCCATGAGCAGTGCCACTGCTCCTGACCGAGCTCCGTACAGGAGCGGGGTGTGGGTCTCCCTGGGGCTGGGGGAGGTGGCCCTGGGCACGGAGGGAGGGCTCGCTCGAGTCCGCGGCTGGGGGGGATTTAAATCACATTCAAACCTGGCTCTCGAGTATCTGTTGCCTTTAAGTGCACAGCCTTAAAAGCAATACCAGTGTTACCACTACAGAGGTAATTACCTACAAACAATTAGTAAATTAAACAAGGACTTTAGAGTCACAGAATGGTTTGGGCTGGAAGGGACCTCAAAGACGACCTTTTTCTATCCCCTGCCATGGGCAGGAACACCTTTCACTAGAACCAGGTTGCTCAGGGCCTCATCCAACCTGGCCTAGGACAGTTCCAGGGATGGGGCAGCCACAGCCTTTCTGGGCAAGAATTTCCTTGGTATAACAAAGTGGGATTTAGGGACGGTCATGCATATTGCAGCGGTCCTTCCTCGCTGCTCCCCGACGGTGCTACGGGCAGAACACCTGCTTTTCTGTCCAAAAGCTGGCGACTCCTTCAGTTCTCCCCCTTCTCCTGCTGAGCCCCGGCCGCTTCCCCTCGGGGCGGGACGGGGCCAGCCGGGGCCGGGGCCGTGCCCATCGCCACCCCAGCGCTCCGGGGCCGGGGCCGTGCCCATCGCCACCCCAGCGCTCCGGGGCCGGGGCAGAGCCGGGATAGAACCGGGACAGAGCCGGGTCGGGCCGGCCCAAAGCAGCAGCGCCCGCGGGAGCGGCGGCTCCGAGCGCCGGGCGGTCCCAGCGCTGCCCGCGGGCACCTGCCCAAGTCCCGGCTCCGGCCCTTACAGTGTCCGGGCAGGCCGGGCTGCGAGACTCTTATTGTGACAGCGGCGGGGGCCGGGGACAGGCAGGTCCCGCGGTGTCACCGCTGGCAGCACATTAAAGCCTCCGGTCTCGTACCGCCGCGCAGAGGGCGGCTATGACAGCCCGGGCCAGTGAATGACCGTCCCTTCCCAAAATACCGGCCACGGCCCAGGTGACAACTTCTAGGCTGTAGGTAAGGTGCTTGTTTGGGCTTTTTCCGCGTCACTTTTTACTTGGAAGCTGGTTAGGGAAGTGGCATGAGGGACTGCAGCGCGCTGGGAATGCCGAGGTGAAAAGGCACCTTCAGGGTGCGGCCGTGTCAAAGGTAACGTGGGCGGCAACAGAGCCAAAAAATGGGTTTGTTTTTAAACAAGCAAGATGTCTCTGTTATTACTTACTGTTTTCATCTTGTAAGGTCAAAAGTGTCTTCGGATTTATCTTTTTCCCTCCCAAATCAAGCTGGAATGATTTGAGGAAAACATGGCTTATCGCTTGCTGTGAGAAGTGACGCTGGGCATCAGAGCTTGGTTAAGTGCAGTGCTCTAGAAAACAAAGTAAACGCTGGCTTCTGTACACAGCCTGTGGCACAGTGAATGTTCAAATCTGTGCACAGGTAGTGATATAAAAACGGGGTAAAGACAAGACATGACGAGTTTTCTGCACCAGTGAATGAGAACATAGTGTGGACATGCTCCAAAAATTTGAGCCAGCTTCACATTCCAAGAGTATGACAAGGGAAAAGTTAGGGAATTTTTACTATAAGGCCTCTGTTTACATACAGCTAGCTCTCAACTAATATTGACGATTACCTTTAGGAAATTAAAACCTTGAATCTTTAAAATCAGATCATTATCTCCAGTTATCTCCCCCCATGGGAATTTATGACCTCATGTAGCCCTTCTCCAGGCTCTCCAATGAGAGGAATACAATATACTGGGTATATATAGCAGCAAAACAGCTGATCTCGGTGGGGCAAGATTACAATTTTTTCCAGCACATGTAACTGTGGGGATTTATATACTCTTTTTAAAATTTTTTTCTAATATTTTTATTAGTGGCTTTATGTTTATTTTGGAGGATTATTTATTTATCATGGAGCTGAAGTAGTTTGTCCATTTTAACAAGCTTGCTCAATGAAACTTTCCCAGGTTTCGAGCTGATGGAAAGCCCAGGTTTAGATGTCAAGCACCTGCAAAATAAATGCAGGACTCTGAGCAGCTCAGCTTGCCCTATTCTATCTTGCAGCTCATGTCGTTCTGGTGATTAGCAGCCTTAATAGCATATCTCAGGAAATCACCTCAGACAGAGACGCACAGTCTTTGGCATTCTGATCCCAAATCTCAGTTGGATATAAAAAGCTCTGAACTCAAAATCCATTAGAGAAGAAATCAGGAGATTTGGTTTCAAAAGTTTAGTTTTAGGCTTAAGAGAAAGTGAACCTTTCATGCTTCCCTGTGGTATGAGGAATTTCTTGGCACCAATAGCTTGTTCTGGGGAATAGTACATTTAGCATTTTGACAGGGCACAAAACAGCAAGATCCAGGGATCTTTAGTTAAGATGATATGTGGGAAATTACCTTGCTTAGCAGTAGTACCTGTGGTTATCTGTAGACTTAGGCAGGTGGTAAGGCAATTGCTATTTCCTTTAGAATTTGCTGGGCTCTGGCATATAAGACAACCACGGTGAGCACTGCACCTGAGCCAGACAGACTGCGTGGCTTGTTAGTGTAACCCAAAATGTTCATATAGTTCTGGGACAGTTCTAACAAATCCTAAATAGCTTTATTTTAAGTTCAAGCTTTAATTCAGTTGAACTTTAACTTCATACTCTTTGGATTGCTATTGGCTGCTCACAACACCATTTTTTTTGTGATTCAGCTTGTGACGTATGATTTATTTTATCTGTATTGTCTTCCTTAAGGGAAAATCCACACCAAGAAAGCCTTTATTCTGCAAGGCAAGGGTTCCATTCTATCCAGGAGCCCAGCCAAGAAAACTTTTGTGGCCTACCACCTAGCTTTTACCAGCCACCTATCCAAAGCCAATTATCACCAACAAAAACCCAGGACAGCCGTGAAACCTCTCCTATGAGTGTCCCTAATCTCCCATCTGTTTCCTCTATGTGCCAACCAACCATGTTTAACTACGAACGTCCAAAACACTTTATCCAGTCTAAGAGTGTGTGTCAAGGGCAACAGCAGCCTCCAGGACCTGCAGCCTCTACAGAGTCAAGCAGAGAAATCAAACAGTCCTCCATCCTCATACAGCCTCGTAACCCCAGCGGGCAGAAATTCTCCTCCTCGTCATCGCTGAGCTCTTCAATCACGCTCTCCTCGCCTTCCTGTAGTGCCCCTAAGGAATCCACATATCCCATCACACCTGCATCTGCACAGTCTCCTGCTAGCTCATCATCCGGGCAGAGGCTTCTACCCATGCCTAACCAATCCCCCGCAGCATTCCTGTGCTCAGTGCTCCCCTCGCAGCCCGACTATAACAGCCCAGCTCCTTCTCCCATGGAACCTCAGTAAGTATACACAGGCTTCTAACCTCCCCTGCTTCCTCTGGCCTGGTCTGTCCCGAGCGCTGACCATCCCACACCCAACCCCCTGGTAAGGCACCGGCCTGGCCCAAGCCAATGGCACAGCTCCCACTGAATTCTGGTGCTCAAGGCAGGACTCTGCATGAGTCGGGTTAGGAGGCTGAGTGCTTGCCCTTGAGTGGGAGAGATGGGTGTCCACCAGGAATTAAACTGCACAATGGGCGTGTCACAAGCTGCTGTGTGGGTTTTCTGGAGTTGGTTTGAATTGTTTAATTTGATTTGACAGAAATCTCTTAATTAAGCTTATTCAGAACAGAAGACAGACATCCATCTCAAATTAACTTCTTTCAAAAAACATGGCTTATGAATGGGGAGACGGGAAGGCAGTAGTATTCCCCATATATAAACAATTTAGAGATTCCTAGTAAGTCTCAGCAATATTTTCAGGTTTCACATCATGGTGTGGATCTAGACTCACCTACAATGCCTTTCTCATTAATCATACATGTGAACAGAAAGGCAGCCCCTTGAAAATTTTACCCCTTTAGACCAAAGACTAAATTCTTTCCTGAATACGTATTATATCATTTTGCCTTTGGGCTGCAATCCAAATGTCTCCAAAGGTCATTCAGATCTCAAAGGGAGCTGGGCCTTGCCTTCTCACCAACTTGTATTCCTGCCAATATCAGCTGGAGGTCCTGGGGAAAGTCAGGGTAGAATTCGCACAAAGTGAGATATTGGAAAGTTGATAGGGGCAGGGGGTCCTGCTGGATATAAATCCAGGTTTAAGTGTCAGTTTGCATTGAGGAAATCAGAACATTTCTGTCTGTTTTCTGAATCATGGCACTGAGGGAAGGGGAGAGGTAAGATGGAGTGGGTTAACTGGGAAGCGCTTCCTAAAGCCCTGCAGGAGTGAGGCGGGTTTGGGACACACCTGGAGTGGCTGCTGGGGTTTGTGTTTGTAGTGTGGCGTTGTTTGTTTCCATAGCAAAGGGCTTGGGTGCCTCACTGTGCTTTTCATATAAGCTGCTCTTAAATGCAGCACCCGGTGAGTTGAGGAATTATTCTCCCAATCACGCTGCTAATGGGCAAACGGGGACATGAGATGTATTCATCTGCTGGGCAAATCCCTAAAATTATGAAGTTATAACTCGCATTAAGTCCAAGCAGAGCTGGGAGTATTCCAGAATTATAACCCTTCTACTCTACTCTAGTCAGCAGAACAAATTCCCAAGCAGCGGGAGGAAGGAGATTTGGAATAGAAATAATTTCTGAACATAAGTGCAGCATAGGAGGCCCCAGTGCAAACCGGGTTAGATCCTGCCAGCACAGAGTGCTGTGACCTCCAGCAGACCTTTGCAACCCGTTCTGATGGATGCTCCTCTTCTCCTAGCATCTTTCAGAATCAAATGTACCCCCCGTCTCCAGGAGCTGATCGTATCCCTTGGCTATGGATTACAGGGTCAGGCTGTGAGGGGCGACTGCAGGATGTAGGGACGCTGAACGAGTGCCGTGGGAGGACACTCAGGGCCTTGGCTGCACCATGATGCTTCTTCCCCTTAAGGTTTTGATACTCAGTTTCCCAACTTGGCCTATTCATCTCCAGATGCTTTGTGGGTTCATTTGAACCACAATTTTTAGGAGGCAGGCTCACATTTTTGTGTGCATTCTGTGAAGCTGTAGCAAACAATCCAGCAGGCCTACAGGAGTAACTTTGTTTTCTCTTCCTGCACGAGTAGTTACTCACAGCCCATGTATAACAAGCAAGCCAGCATCAACTCTATGCAGAAGACATCAGACCAAGAAATTCGAGGAACAAAAGAGGCCCTCATTCAGGACTTGGAAAAGAAACTCCGATGCAAAGACAGCCTTCTCCAGAACGGCAACCAGGTAAGGGATTAAAGAACACCCAGTAGTGCAAGCAGGGATGCAGAGACTGCTTCTACTACCCCAGAGGCTGGAACCTCCAAACTGAGCTAAAAGCAGAAGGAAATGCAGGAGCAGCACTGCCCAACCACCTTTGCTCAGAACCCCAACAGACCCCATGAGAGTTGGATCAGAATATTCTATCAATATGAAACAAAAAGGAACATGTTTAGAGCTGTGGCACAAATTTGAACTCTCTTCTGGGGATCCTGCTGAACATCACATCCACAGACAATTAGGAATCCAAGGAGAATGCCTCAGTTTTCTAGACATGACTACAACCTGGTTTTCAGCACTGGGGTTAATAAACCTCTCAAAATCTTTAGAACCTGAGGAAAAATTGGAAAATTTGAAAGTTCATTCTAGAGACCACCACAAAACAGGGTAAATTTTTTCTTTTTATATGAACAATGAGTTTTTATTATAAAGTCTGTCTCCTATAAGAAGGCCTCTTAGTCTTAGTACTTATTTATTTATTCTGCAGAGGGTCACAATGGAATCCCCTTTACCAAGAAATCCAAATATGGAAGGCAAATTTGCTTACCAGTGGGGAAGCCCATTGCAGCAAGCTAGAGCAGGCAGGTTTCTAATGTGGGAACCTTTCTGCTGGCTGGAGGCAGACTGGTAAAAGCCCAGTGTTTAAAGTTTCCATCTTCTTTGCCCTGAAGTAGAAGGGAGTATTTTCATTATCATCAGAGAGAACAGGTTTGTGTCATACATGTAATTTTAAATACTGATGGGCAAACAAATAGGTCAAATCTGACTTAATATGCCCCTGACAGGAATGTCCTATGTGCTGTAAGAAAGCTTGTCATAGCAAGTCAGCTTTTCTTCCCATAGGAAGCCAGGCTAAAAATAAGGCTTATGCAATCACCACTGTGTCCTCCTCCCCTTGTCCTGCAGCAGCGTCTGAGCCAACTGGCCAATCTCAGCCACACTTGATACACACGTAAGGACCTCAGGGATATTCAGTTCTCACAGGTTTTGCTAAAGGTCTCGTGCTCTCTTCTAAAGAAAAGTCTCACAAGGCTCCCAAACCTTTCCCCATCCAGCAGTAGACACGTGTATGTCTGTACACAGTAGAGATTCAGTCAGAGCTTATCCTCGTGTCACAAATCCAAACCTGAGTTAAACTTTGTGAGCAGCGAAGTGTCAGGTGTTCTGGTGCTCAGGGCAGTAACAAACTTTTCTAAAGTAACCCAACTGACAGAGCTTGAATTTAACTCTGCTCATTTTGGTCCCTGTGTGCCACATTCAGATTGTAGGCACTTACTGTGTCATGCCTGAAACGTGTCCTTGCCTCTTCTCCAGACAGCTCACAGCATTTCACCCTGCAGATGTGCTGGCATAAATCTCCCCAGTGCTTTCAAGGGTAGTGGTGCTCCCCTCTGGCTGTGCCTGCTTCTGGTGTGGCTCTTGCTTTTTTGGGAGCATCCATCATCCCTCTAGCTCCACAGCTGAAGGACTTGGGAAGTTTTCCCAGCCCCAACAGAAAGGTACCCTGGGACTTACTCTGGCTTCTGAGGATGATGCCATCAGCTACCCATAAATAATCCCAGCAGAGAAAGAGGAGGAGTGGAAGGCCACAGATGGCATTAGGGAGGCTTTGATGAACAGGCAGTTTAATCTTTTATGCATTTCAGTGCTGTATATATTGAGGCTGACTTCAGTTGGCATCACAGACTGCAAACTCTCTGGGCCAGACGTGGGGCTTCTGGTCAGCTCTTGCTTCCATTGACAACATCCTGAATTTGTGGCATATTAATGTGCTCTTAACAAGCTCATCTGAAATAATAAATGGACTTCTGACTAGAATTCCTCTCCACTCTGCTTTCAGCGATTGACTTATGAAGAAAGAATGGCTCGCAGGCTGCTCGGACCAGTAAATGCTGCCTCTGTGCTGGACTCACAGGGTGAAGACAACACGCAGAATGCACAGGTAACTGGAGACCTGTCTCTAGAGCAAGGATTTCCTGGTGATTGTGCTGTGACCTGCTTGTACCTGAATGGAGCAGGGATGGGGTTTATTTGGTACCAGTGCAGGTGAGGGGATGGCTCTCAGTGGGAGGGCTCTGCATGGCAGAGGTTTGGGGTTTTTGCAGGGTGATGGCAGAAGGGGAAAATTAAGCACCATTCCTTTACTGGGCCTGATCTGTAGGAATGACCTCTCCAGGGAGGAATTACAACAGCTGCTGCACAGCACAGTACCCACTGCCTGTGACAGGCAGGGAGCAGCACCATGAGGGATCCAGGTACCCACTTCCAACAGCCTGAGTGCAGGCTTAGCCAGGACAACATTTACACCTGTCACTGTTCAGAATAAGTGACATTGGCTTCAAGAGGTCATGGCCTTGGGCTGGGATTGGTTGTTTTAGCCCTTACAGGGGGCTGCAACCATTAGGAGAATGCAAAGCAGTTATTTCACCAGTCCACATGCTGATAGACAAGAATCTGTTACTACTGGCATTTTCCAAAGTGTTTTAGTTGGAGATTTGCATCATCTGAAGGTTATTCAGGCCAGTTAGGAGATCTCTTTGGCACTTCTGTGCTCAAAGTTAGTGGAAATGTCCATGGTATGGCACTGGGTACCTGTGCAGGGAAGAAAACACCCCTCCTGCTGCAGGCAGCAGAGAGCAAGGAGCAGGCACACACCTGCCAAAGTGCACTCAGCAAAACTCCATGGAGCAGACACTAGGATCACAGCAAAGGAAGAATGCACAGTTTGACCTATTTCTCCCCAACAATCACCTGGCAAGTGCAGAAAAGAAGGGAAACTTATGAATGTCAGAGAGCAAGGGAAGCCTCATCTTTTGCAGAGAACAAGGAAATACTCAGTCAAAACAGGTTGACTGACAACTTTTCAGCATGTGTGAAATGCTGCTTTAAAAAAAGAACATTGGAAACAGATTGGCTTACGTTAGGGACATCTTACTTCCAGTGTTCAGTCTTATTTCTGAATGATGTAGTCACTGATTCATTCAGCCTCCTGGTTCCTCAGGAACTTAACTCAGTCAGTCCATGTAACAGGTTATTAGAATCATCAGCAACTCCATCACTACAGCATCATTTTACAGGACAAGTAATAACTGTACAGGACTTGTGTAAATGAGCAGATACGGGCGATTGCCTTGGGACTCCACATTGAACTCAGCCCAGCAAAACCCCCATGCATGTAATATTTCCCCTGAACTTATGACTGCCTCCGTGCCTGAAGTTTAAACTCAGGCTTAAAAGTTCCACAGGACTGGGCTGCTGAGCACAGAGCCAAACACTGGAATGGCTCAATGCAAACACTCCAGAAATTTCCATGCAGTGTTTGCTCTCTCTGACTCCATTGCTAAAACGAGTCACTGGCACTAAACTCTGTTGCATTTTCCAAACATCCAGGCTCCTAACAGGAATCAATCCTGGGTACTTTAGCAGATTTAGTCATGTGATTGCAGAGTTGTCAGCGAGCTTAGTTGGTGCTGTGATCTAGAAAGAAAAGTATTTTCCAGCTCAGCATGTGTCCATCGCTGTTGGTGCCATATTTAAGTGGGCACAATACAAGGCTCTTGCCAGCGATTCCACTTCTATTCCTGCTGTGGGGAAGGACACTTTGTACTCAGCTCTCAGTTTAGAAATTGCCAGGAGCCCTGCTCCTCTCTAACAAAGGTTATGGACTGGCATAAAGCTTTGTGTGCCACACAAAGCTGCTGCACCCATCCCCTGGGTGGCAATGAGACGTTCTACCATGGCAAAGCCTATGGTGAACACGGAGTGTGTCAGGTCCTCGTGCAAGTTCCTTTACCTCCTGTCCCAATGACTTCTGAAGTAGATTCATTTTGTTTTTAAGCAGCGGTCAGGATATGAACTTAAAATTGCTTCTCATTCAGTCTACAGATAAATCTTTCTAAGTGAATTCACCTCTCCTCTTTCTCTTCCCAAGCACCAGAATGCAGAAAACATCAGGCTGCAGGTTCCTACAACACACGTAAGGTAAAGCATAAACTTGTGCTGTGCTATTCTTCAAGATCTTATTTCAAACATTTCTAGACAACGTTGGTTTAATCTCACTACTTATCACTTTTGCTAAAGTAGTAATTACTAAATTCACTCCCTTTCGACTATAATGCTACCATTTGTGGATGGGTGATGATGCCTATGATATTAATCTGGTGAATTCTAAGCATAGCACTAGAGGTTTAAAAACTCCATGCACCTTGGGAAAATACTCTTTGTATTCTAGGAGATTAATTTCTAGTCAAAGAAATATAAATATTGAAATTAATATAAATGATGAAAATGAAACACAGCCTACATTTCTCTTGTCAATTCTTTTGGATATTAGGCCATAATGAAGGTTATGCTTCTGTGTTGAATTGAACAACTTGAGCAAGAGAAGTGGCTGATCAAAAGTTATGACTAACAGCTGAAAAACCAGCCAGAACCGTAGTGTTGGTTTCCTACACGTGTTTAGGGACTCCAGCTGCAATCAGAGCTTCAATGTCGTTTGTGCTACAGTGGCTTTTACACAATTAACTGTTCCTGTTCCCTTTTCAGGAGCAGACCATCCTCAAGAGGCGACGATCGTGGACATGACTCAATCCAGGAAAAGTTTTTTCAGCCACGTTTCACACAAGTGCCCGAAGATGTAGTGATCGAGGAGGGGCGGTTCTGCAGGCTGGACTTCAAAGTAATGCCAACCTCTCCCTTCCAATTCCATTCCCTCTTGGGGTGTGGGACATGGAGAGAGGTCTCTGCAGTGCCTGCGCACTTTAATAAGCCAGAGCACTAATGGCAGATGGTTCAGGGTCTCCCCAGGCTATGGAAACCAAGAAACAGGAGATGGCTGAATATCTCAGCATTTTCCCTTGGGAAATGTACATGGAATTAGCTGCATAAGAGTATGGTTAAAGCTGAATAGTGGTGAATATAGACCACTAGAGAATGTCTCTAGAACTCCTTGGGAAGAATGAATATTAATGCCCTGCTGAAAAAAGGCTTTCTGGCAGGGAACCTTGAGCTTTGCACAGGGACTCCACTACTCCAGTGGACACACGTCCAGAGAGGTCGGTGTAGGACTCACCTCCCTTTAATGAGTCTTCCTGAGGTGACTGTGCCCTTGCTGGAGCAGACAAGCAAGGAAATGCCCTAAATACAAACTAAACTCGAGAATGGCCTGAAACTGCATGACAGCTGTACCAACCCTGGGTAAGAAAGGGCCCTGCTCTCCCTCACAGGCTTGGGTTTTCCTAATGACTTTCACTCTCTTTACTTCAGTAAACTTTGGCCAGACTTACACATGACCTTTAGCCATCTTGCTGCAAGTTGCCTAAACCTCTGAGTGCCATGGAGAACCTGGAGCACGCCCGCAGGACAGCTGATTTACAGCCATTATCAGTTATGGGTGTCAGCACTGCTACAGTGATAGCTGTGAGAGTGAAAGGCTGAACCCACCATGAGCATCTTGGGCCTGATCAAAGCCACCTTACAGGAAGGGAACAACAACAGGGGGTTGCAGGAACAGCATCTACTGTCTTGTAGCTAAAGCTTATCTTTTCACAGCACTCCGTGAGCAAAATCACACTAATATTCAAAACTAGGCAACACTATACAACTTTGCAGTAGACTCATGGTTTGATCACCCATCAGCATCAAACTCCCTGTAGTGCTGGAAGGATTTTATTATCTTAAAGGTGTTTAACTCTTCACTGCTCTCCTCTCCCTCACAGGTTAGTGGGCTCCCGACTCCAGATGTGATGTGGTACCAGAATGGAAGGATGGTTCATCAGGATCAGTTCCATAAAATGATAGTGTCAGAAAAGGGATTCCACTCTTTTATTTTTGAAGCAGTCAAATCAGCTGATGCAGGGACATACGAATGTGTGGCTGTCAACCGTGCAGGAGAAGCGTCTTTCACAGTAAAAGTGGAAGTGATTGGTAAGGCTGAGAGCACTGAAAATTCCCTGGCCACACAGGGAAAGTCTCAGTAATCTAGTGCTTTCCTCCCTGTGTTTGGGACATTAAACTAATAAGAAGCAGAGGTAGCACTCCACATATTCAAGCTCAAACAATAAAAACCAACTTACCTTTTCCAAGCCTATTTTAATAACTACATCTAGGATGCTATATTTCTTCAAACTACTTTTATCAGGATATTTAGATATAGTGAGATGTCCAGAATTTAATTTAATTAATGTTATTAATTTTCCAGGATTGATAACATATGTTATTGACTTTCCTTCTAAAGTGGACTGTGTTTACTACACCCTTATGCTCTGGGAATTGCCTGCAGGCTAAGGAGATGCAGTGAGGAACACATGTCCTCCTGAATTTAGCATCCTGAAATCTTAAAAAAACAAGCATGACATGAGCATTCCACATATCCAGTAACTCCTCCTTATCTCTCCTCTTTAATTTAGCAAAAGAACATCACATGCCTCCAACTTTCATCTTCAAGCCACAAAGCAAAAAGGTTTTTGAAGGAGACACAGCCAGACTTGAATGCCAGATCTCTGCCATCCCAACTCCTCGGATTTACTGGAAAAGAAACAACGAAATGGTACAATATAATACAGACCGAATAAGGTACCCTACTGATGAGTTGGCCATTGGTGTGTTAGAAAGCAGCAACCAGTATTTGTTAAATCAAATGTGAATAGGCTGGTCTCTAAAAGCAGCAAGCTGGAAAGCTGGATCTGCCCCTCATGTGTGGCACAAGGGGCACAGGCCCATGTGCTGCCCAGGCACGGTGCTGAGAGCCTTGTTTTGAGGGCACAGAAGGAGAGCTGTGCCCAGATGAATGCCAGCAGCAGAGGGCCCATGAAGAAGCACATCTTTAGGACTGAAATGTGCAGTGTGGGGCTACACACCCGCGTGGTGCCAAGATGTGAGTCACTGGTGGCTCTAACACAAATGCAGTGTTCATGTCTGAACAGTTGGCAGTGCCCTGCAAGAATCGTTCTGGGGCTTTCTCAGCTCCTCAGCATGTAAACTGACTCTGATTTCTCTCCTTCTCCCTCAAAGCACTTAGACATAAAACACCTTTGTTTTTCAGCTTGCTCCATGACAATACTGGAAGGATTTGCCTCCTGATCCATAATGCAAACAAGAAGGATGCTGGCTGGTACACCGTGTCTGCTGTCAATGGGGCAGGGGTGGCCACATGCCACGCCAGGCTAGAGGTTGCAAGTAAGTACCAGGTCCCAGTGCCACAGAAAGTGTTCTTGTATTCAGAACTGGCCCTCAAGATTAACCTCATGAAGCTCAGCCTGCTGGGAGGATTTATTTCCTAGACAAAAAGTAACTATCCTGGGAAAAGCTCTTTTGTGTAGTAACAGGACACTGTGGTGTGTCCTTTGCACTGTTTAAAGACTACAATTCCCCTGACACCAAGCAAGAGGGTGACTACAAATCTCTGGTGTCTGAGATATGGGCTTGTCTGCTAAATTCTTCCCAAGAGTTTGCTGGTTTATATTGCAGATAAAAAGCAAGGGGGTTGCTCTACCATGGGTCTTTCTACACTCTGGGAAGGCACTGAAAGAGGCTTTTTCTCTCTCTTCCAGCACATGCAAATAAGCCACTTCCAGCCCCAAAGCAGTTACGGGTTCGACCAACTTTTAGCAAGTACTTGGCACTCAATGGAAGAGGACTGGATGTGAAACAAGCTTTCTCACCAGAAGGGGAGTTTCAGCGTTTGGCTGAGCAGTCTGGACTGTATGAAAGTGATGAACTTTAACTGGAAATGAAGAGGAAAACCTCACACCTATAAGAGACAGTTACAACATAGATGCAGTTAACTGGTGGTTGCTCTAATAAGCAAAATACCTACTTACGTATTTTTACTTTGACTCTTGCACACTCAGCTGTTCCCGTTTTACCATGTTAGATTTTATTTATATGGTTTGATGACTATAACCATTAACTGGGTATTGCATTTTAACTAGAAAGCCTAAGAAAGCAGGTTAGTTAGTTTTTTCAAGCGTGGGTGGGCTTAGTTTCACCTGTGCTTGGTTACATGCTAAGGTAGCTTGGTTTGTACTGCTCCTCTAATATCACTCGTGATAATATCTGAAGTCTGTACTGTCTGAATACTAAAACCAAATAGATTAGAGTGTTTTTATGAGAATAAATTAGAGGCAAATAAAATCTTAAATAACCAACATCAGCTGTGACTCTTCCTTGCTTGACCTGTTAAAAGCAGCTTTTGAATGTCTGGCATCAGCTGCAGCCTGGAAAAGAGGGATTCTGACCCTCCTAAGCCTTCCATTTGCCCCCTGTCCTGTCTGCTCCCACTGTCATTTGTCATCTGACATCTATAAGATATTAGCATAAACTAAATACCGACACCCTATTAACACTAAGCCATGCCAGTGAGGCAACATCAATATTTCTTCTCCTTGCATACTTGACCCAAAAGCTGCCCTCTATAATATGACTCATTAAGGCTATCATGTTTTCCCTCCTTTAATCAAGGAGTGGTTGCAACTCATCTTGCTGTTTATTCTCAACAAGCTGTTGATTTGACTCACCCAGGTGGTTTGTGTGCTGCTGTTCACAGACACCTTGTTCAAACCGTATTAAATACCATGAAATAAGATTTTGCCAAACTCCAAAAAACCAAAACTGGAGACTTTTCAACTGTACTTACTGTAAGAAAATTTGTGGGGGTTGATCTAGCCTGAACTCCTCATCGAGGTGCACGGTCAGCAAACCTCTCAAGCATCTTCCAGAACAGAAAAAATGAGGCCTCAGCTTTACTCTGCACTGCTGTACCATTAAATAACCCCCCAAATCTGAACTGCATAACAATGACTATTAAACTCCCAACAAAATCCTGCAGCTCTACCACCACACTTCTCCTCTGGGCTGCCCAAGTGATGAAACACACTGAGATAACTCCCCTGTTGCACACTTGAAGATGGAGCTGATCAGATGCAAACCAGTACCCAGTGTGCCCATAGGCTCCATTGAAAGGTTGGAAAGTCTGCATCGTTCCTCTGACAGATGTTTCCACACCCAAGTCATGGAATAACTGAGGTGTCTCCCACTCTTTACCAGCAATCACTGTACCAGCTGTACCTCTTTGAGTACTCACTCCTAACTCCACACATCATCCACCCAGAAATGTCCCTGCAGTGGAAATGGCTCTCAATTCCCAGCAGCATGACTTAGTGACAACTGGAAATGGCAGAGCACGGTAAGAAGCTGTTGTCACCCTCTAAATTCAGCCTGTGAGCGTCCCCTCCTTGCCCCTTCTCTCCGGTGATGTTCAGCATGCTGAGCACAGACGTGCTCCCTGAGCAAAGTCATGGCCCACCTCTGCCTGGAGCCCTCCTCTTTGGGAGCTGATTTCTGGAGGGCAAGGCTTTCCTTGTAAATATGTTTTCTCAGAGAGCAAACAAGTGAAGAGACTTCCAGTGTTAGTTCAGAGCAATCTCACCTTGTGGGTTCCCCTAAAAACGATGTGCTAAATGTTGTGCTTTCAGCTGAAGAAAGGCAACCAACTTCTTCAAATGCATTTGGAGAAATTGTGAGTACAAGTAATACTGATACTTCTGAATAATCAGCTTAGGAATACAACAGGCCAGCTAATTGCTGTATCATATACTCAATACGAGGCTTGGTCTGGAAAAAGGCTTCAATAAAAACATTTTCATAGTTTGCAAAGGGATTCCTGTTGGATGGACTCTGCTGGGATAAATGCTATCACAACACAACATTAACCCTCCCGAACAACAACAGCCATATTTACTACAAGAATTTGCTGTTGGGAATAGCCCAGGTCCACCAGCTGAAAGGAGGCAACAACGCTGGGTCCATCTACCTTTATTTCCACACGTTTTTTAGCATACTTACAGCAGATATCATTATTGAGCTGAAGACAGGTCTGACTTCAGTCTAAGGAATCAATCTGAGCAAGTAATCCTGCCTGAGCACAGAAATGTTTCTGACCATGCCACGATTCTACAGTCAGTAATACCCATGAGTGCAATTAGCTGAGCTTTTCTCTTGTTTGCATTGAGATAAACCACGGATTTGTTTTTGTGCCAGCATTAAAGATGGGCATTTGGCATGGGAAATTCCTAGCAGAGAGGTAGGAAGATCTGGAAACAGTGAGCCCAGCTGAGCAGAAGCACGTTAGTGTTCCTATCTCCTCTATCATCTCTGGAGAAATCAATTGTAGGAGGCCTGAATTTAAATCACATATTTATAAATTGGAACCAGGCAAAAAAATACTCTGGAAACACTCTGCTTCACACACTTCATTTAGCACTGATTTAACACAGTGAGAGACCACGTGAAGATGCCTAAGTAACAACGGACTATGTAAACCAGAGATATTTCATTTAAGGTAATGAAATAAGATTTTAAAGTAATAAACTGCCTGGCCCATATGGGGTGAAATCCAGATTCATAAGCAATTGCTGTTTTGTGAAGATACTGAGAAACTAAATAAAGGGACTGGGAATATCTTAAGGCTGTGTGTCTCATGAGTGCTTCATGTAGAGGAAAGTGTTATTTCAAGGTCTGTCTTAAGTGGTCAGTTTAGCACGCAGAAGAACACAAGAACTAACAAGCGTTATGAAAGTTCAGGCTTACATCAGTTCAGGTTCCATAAGCTGAGCTGCTTTGTTTTCCCATTTCTGAGAGATGGAAATACACCTCAGCCTTCTCATTATCCCCATAGAACTGGGACCTATGGGCTGGTACAGCAGTGAAGGCTATATCTTCACCTAAATCAAAGCAGGAGAGGGTGGAGAAGTTGGTGTTTCTCAGGCAGAACAGCTGGTTCTCTAGAGGAACCAGAGCTGCATTAATCATACCTGTATTTGTATTTCATAGACATAAATGTAAATGTATTTCTCAAGATGCAATGCTAATGTGAACCTCTTCTGGGTAATCAGGTGAGCTCTTACCTTTACTGTGTGTGAAATCCAGTTTATTGAGGCATGATGCTTCCATAAAGACACAAGGAAAGGCTGGGCACCTCAGGCATATGCAGCCACTTTTCCTCGGGCAGCAGCTGGCAAGACAGTAATTCATTAAAAACGCAGAAATCCAGTTAGTTCAGGGAGCAGACCCAGATCCGTCCTTCCCATTTTTTGGCAATAGTTGGTGTCTGGTCTGTACACTGGTTGCTGCTGGCTGTTGGAAAAGATTTCTTAGACTTTTGCAAGGTCAAAGACTGCAATATGAGTCGTCGTTATTAGAAATATTAGAATATTAAGGCCTGAGATGATTCAAAGGGATTAACCAGCCCCCAATTTTTCCCTGACACAGAGGGTGCTCTCAGCTCCTCACACACCTCCCACGTGAGGCCCATCAGATCGGTCACACCTCGTAGTTAATTCCTGTGTCCTTGCCAAGGCATGTGTTGCCTCTTTGTCATTGCACCCATAATCCAGGAAACTACAAAAACAGTAAAACTGAGAAAGAAATGTTTCACAAGTGCCTGGAACTGGCTCCATTTGCTGCTCTGGCAGCGAGTCACCCCTTGACTTTCACCTCTGTGTTTGCCAGCCTAGGCCACCACTGGCTAAAGAGGCAACGAGGCAGAAGAGCCCTGATCTGTGCCTGGTTAGACCCAGTCTAACCTGTCCTACCCTGAAGAGGCTGCACAGACCAGGGCCCAGGACACAAACCCCTTTCTGGCCTTGCTGTGGCTCTCCTACCCATTATCCCCCCTATTTATTTTAGCCTTGATCCTCGTAGAGCAGGGGAGTGCTGGAGCACAGCAGAGCTAACACAGCAAAACTGGACTGCGTGTGGCGTGTGACACAGCACAAGCCCAGAATTGCCACAGCACAAGTACAAAAGGTTTGGCCAGTAAAGTCTCATCTATCCAGCTTATGACAAAACATCTGTAAACATCAGGTTCTTCAAATCTAACCAAGGGCCTTTTGAAGCCAATCCAGTCTTTCCTGTGCAGAATGGCAGCCTGAAGAGAGGGCAGGGAGTTGGACTGGAGTTTCACTGGCTTCTGCTTTCATTCAGGATCCATCTTTGTCCTTGCCTCCAACATCTACTGCACTGAAGAAGTGTCCCTGCTAAAGGAAGAGCTGCTGGCTAATGCCCATGTAAATCCAGATTTCTATTTCCTTGCATTCTGGTAAGTCCTTCACAACAACATGTTGTAAACATGCTGTCAACATCTTTCCTTGGACAAAAATATTGGCTCATATTTCCTTTCTCTGTACTCAGGAATCACAGTGTTTCTAAGCACAGCAGAAATGTTCACTTTTACCTTTTCATGCGTGACTTGCAAAGATGGAGCTAAAAGGGACAATTCTGTTTATAAGATTCCAGAGGAGTTTAAAATTACCTCCCCCTCATGAACATGGGTCACGCAAATTCCAAGCTCATCTAAAAAAAATTTTGCACGTGGGCAGCTCTCTCCATTGGAGCAGCTGGGAAATCACCATGGGCAAAGAGCCTCCCTAAACTCAGCCTTTTCATAGACCCAGTGTTAGCCAGGCATGACCTGTACAGACAGCCTGGCTGTAAGAGAGGAAGGCAGTCATAGTTTTGTAGCCAAAAGCTGTGAAAAAAGTAGCTACTTCTTGACTGCAGGAGAAGGCAAAATGTCCTGAACTTGATTCAGGACTGCCTTCATGACTGGACACCTAATTTAACAGCATTTTTATTTGCAGATACAACTGCTGATCTCCAGACAGAGTGTGCAAACTTCTCCAAAACTAGGGACTACCTTTGTTCCTAACCAGGTGCTCTGGGGCCAAACCAATGGACAGAGTGCTAAGGAAAAGGTAGGCTTTATTCTCTCCTATAATCTTAGAAAGCGCTAGTTGCATTTTGGAAGTTGAAGAATACAAAAGGAGGCACAGTTGCCCCCACTGTGACTTACAAAAGCTATTTCTCCACAGGATACTATTTTTAACATCATAGGAATAGCAAAAGCTAGACCTATAAATAAAGAAAAATCACTAATTATGCCCATAAAGCCAAATGAAAGCTTGTTCAGGCCAGGCCATACACTGCAACAGCAGAGTTGGCAGCAGGGCGGGATCAGCAAGTTTTAGCAATTGTATAAAGTTGTGAGCTGGACATTTGCCCAAATGTTAAACAGAACCAGATGTATGGAAAACAAGTTTCACAGCAATCTATTGGGTCACAGGCTGCATCTACATCGAGAAGAAATATTACTGCAACTTCCCTTTGCTTTGCTAAAAGGTTTCCAGCAGTCTTTGTTCCAGTTCCATAGCTGGGTTAAGTCTGTGAAAGCACTTCTACAACAGATTTTTGTTTAAATCACTTCTACAAGAAGAGAGGGAAAAACCCCCAGGCTGGCTGTAAACATTACTGCACAACAATCCCTGCCACCTCTCTCCACTCTGGAAAGAAATATGTATTTCTATATCCTGTTTTTTTGGAAGAGCCAGAAGGAAAGTCTACTTTCAGCCAGATGTGGAACATTTTTCCCCCCAAATCTGCCTGTATCTTTTCCTGCAGGAGTGATTGTGTTACTGGTGTCCCAGTCTGCCGTGCTGGCTTTGTTTGTGACTTTTTTTTTTTTTTT
>VZTE01000756.1:494681-542672 GCA_013397775.1 Eulacestoma nigropectus
TTTTTTTTTTTAATCCCTCTGGTGTTGAACGTGGAGTTATGAAAGCTACAGGAATGGAAGGAACCTCATCGAGGGTATCCAACCACTGAGAACAGAGGCTCAGTCACAGCTCAGAGTGACATCTCCACTGCAGCATTCCAGCAGTGTGGGGGAGTCTGTTCCTGCAGATGTTGTTCCCATCCCCAGGCAGCTGCAGTCCTTGCTGAAACCTCACCGAGTGACAACCTGAGAGACAGAAGAACTGCACAAAGTCAGTGATTTTAAGATATTCTAAGTGCTTTTATACTGGCTGACAACAGCTGCCCTCAGGAAAGGAAGAATTTAGTAGAGCTTCAGGAAAGAGGGCACAGTAAAATGTCTGAGCTCAGCTGGTAACAGACTGTCCACACAGTTTAATTAAAACCAAAGTCCTCCCTCACCCTTTTTTTTTTCTATTTCTGGACAAGAGCAGCAGGACTGTCAATAAATGTATAAACAACGACTGCTTCTGTGCCTTTTCTCTGAACCTTTCAGGTGCTGTTCTGAGAAGAACCGCCCAGCCCTGCTGGAGTTCTGGGCAGGCACCTCAACAAATGCCTGGATGACATCAATTCCTCTGCCCTATTTCGGGCTGCCCTGAGACTCAGCTGTGTGACCAAGGGAGCCGATCCCAAGCCCTGGCAGCATCCTGGACCCGCTCCCTCACATCCGCCCTCCCTTTCCCCGACTCTTGCTCCGTTAGTGCATCAGCTGCCGAGGTTAATGCTTATCTCTCAATAATTCCTATCCCAGGCATCTGTTACCTTCAGAGAAAAAAGAATGAAGTTAAGCTTTCAGGAAAAAATTTAAATCTCTTTTCCTTGGCTCAGGCGCTCACAGCTTTCGGCACCAGAGGGCGCTTCGCTTCATCTTGCACCAGCCGGAATTCCGGGAACATCCCTTTTATTCCTCAATCCCTTTATACCCGTAGCCCCAGAGACAAGCTATGTGCAGGCCAGAAGCTGTGCACTCCTAGGCAGTCACTGCTGTTTGTTCATCGCTAGGACTCAGCTGCAGGAGGAAATAAAACACGCGTCCTGGCGCCATCCGGGCATGCCACGGGAAAACCCGAGGCGAGCACAAGGATGCAGCACCCGCTGCACCCCCAGTCCCTGTCCGAGGCAAGTTCTGCTGCTGCACATCTCGGCTCCTGCATGACACATGGCCCCCAGCCCCCAAAGCCCGAGAATCTTACAAAAATCCTACAAGGAGTTGTATTTTAAAGCCGATGTCCTGCATTATCACGCTACTACATGGGCTCCATTCTCCTGTGTCTAATCCCAGTGCGGAGGAGCAGGGTCACGGAGAAGGGAGCAGAGGCATTCAAAGGGTCCCAGGAGATCTCCAGCCCAACAGCACAGTCAGGGAGCACAGGGTGGCCCCTGCCAGGGGTCACTGATTTTGTACTTTGGTCTCCTGGGCAAGCCAAGCCATCTGCTCTCTAAAGGGACCAGTTTTAAAAATGAAACCCCTCTTCCCTTCCCCTCCAAAGGGATCTTGTTGCCAGGCAGTAGCCCAGGACACTTGCCCCAGAACACACAGGTCACATCTGTTTATCCTGATTACGCAATAGCCTGACAGCAGGAAAGCAGGTGCGTGGCACCTCTGGCATCTCCAGCCTTTCCTCCTCCTGGCAGCCCTCTCATGCAGAGCTTCAAAACCTTTGGGCACAGTTCCTCTTCCAGAACTCCCCAAAAGAGCTTTCAAGCACTCCTCAACCTCACCCCGCTCCTCTGGGGCACAGGACACCCTCCCCACACCCTGCCTGGCTTTTCCCTGCAAGCTCCATGCCCTGCAGTGACACAACGGCTCAAGCAAACGTTTGAAGAGGGAAAGCTTGGAATACTCCAGACTTACGTTGTCTCAGAACTGGTTCTCCAGTAACAAAAGATTTTCCTAATACAACTGAGCTTTTTGCACCCTCAGAAACATGCTTCTCCTCCATTTTGAATAGTGTTCAACACAGTTATTTTCCTCATTAAAATCTTAGTTCAATGCACATGGATTTCTAGCAGTTCCCACTAAACCACTCTTTGAGGGAATTTATTTTTCTTATTAGCATCCTGATCACAGCAAGCTTCATTGAATAACTAATGTAATTAAGGAAAAAAGGGGGACTATAGAAGAGATCTGGAGGAACTTTGTTCATTCTTTAGGCCAATGTCCTAAGTATTTCTTTCCTCCTGTTTTCAGAGAAAGGCCATCTGATCAGAGGGAAGGTTATTCTGTCCCAACCCAAAGCCCAAGGCTGCCTTCCATCTCCTCTCCCTCACTTGCTCCCTCAACTTCCTGGTTTCTTGCTCCCATTTACCTGCACTGCCACACACCCACAGGCAGAGTTCTTCCCCTTCAGGAGTTCTTCCTCCCCTGCCACACCTCAGGCTGAAGAGAGGTGGATTTTCACAGAACACAACACAAGAGTCAACCTGAAAGACCGTGATCACTTTTTCTATGAACTCACAACAACATACTATGAAATAAAGTCCATTTGGTTCAGAGGAAAAGCATCCTCTGGTGTGTGGAGCAGTGTAAGTGCAGTGTTTCCTGCCCACAAACACAGCAGGAGCTGCTGCAGTACTGATCCCAGGGATGAGAGACTCTCATGGATATAGAGATACAATCAATGTGCTCAGCTGAGGGTGCATTCACTGGCAGTCTATGAATTATCCCAGTGCTGGCTCCCTGCCCCATCTACTCCCGGTCTGTTCCTGCATCAGTCTCAGCAGGAACTGAAGCCCAGCCGGCACCATGATCCAAGCTGTCAGTCCAGGAGCTGCTGGGCCCCTCTCCCACTGCCCCTGCCAGAGGCACAGCCAGCACAGGTAGAACAAGGCTCCAGGGGATGCAGTTTCACCTGAGCCACCATCAGGGCAGATCTGTGGAATTCAGACCCACCTCACCAACAACCTGGAGCTACAAACAGAAGCAGCAAAGGACTCAGCACTTGTTTTTTAGAGATGGCAGTGGAGGAGAAAGCATGATGAGAAACAAAGATATAAGACAATAAAGGTTAAGGTACTTTTATTATAAAAGTCTATACAATGAGCACCAGACATAGCAATGCAATTATATCTGGTTTAGTTATATATATTCCATATCTATATATCCATCTAGATATATAGGTTTTGCTTTTACCAAAGTAAAACTGTTATATCACAAAATGCCTAGTTCTACCATTTATTTATTGCTCAACAAGGATGGCACAAAACACACTCAGCATAACTGTTGCCATGCTTTTCTACTATACTGAATAAACAGCCAAACACTGCATAACAAACACAAAGCAGCTGTTAATTCTGAATTGGAACCAGTCTGATCACTCACTCACTTATAAAAATATTGGAATCATATAGATTTAAGCATTATAAAGGAGGAATATATTATTTAAAACATTTAAATAGTGCATATTGACATTTTGCATGTGGTATATAAAACACAAACATTCATGTACAACACTATACAGTACACATTAGTTTCAATGTTTGGATACACCCGTGTCTGCAGACTGATGGAAAAGGAACTGAAGTGTACATTGCACAATGGAACTGAATAAAATTGGTAAATGGTCTCAAGACTAGTTTAACCTCATAATTGTCTAAGGTCCCAGATCACTTTGCAGTTAAAAAAAAAAAAGAAAAAAAAGAAAAAAAAGAAAAAAGGCATACCACCAGTGCTCAATAGTTTAGTGCTTTTTTTTTCTGAATTCCAAAATTACATGCCTACAAGCAGAGTAAAACAAACCAAGAAGTATTCTACAGTACACAAATGAAATCTGAGCACTAAAAATCCTACTTGCAACCTATTTCATGTGCTTCATGACAGAACAGCAAGTCTCCAAGGTTATGTGCAAGCCATTTCTTACATCGTGAGAAAGTTCATTTTTGGTCTTTCATAAAGCAGAGTGAATCATTGCTATGTTGACATTAGCCAGTCATAAAAACATGCAGTGAGAGTAGGTGCATGCAAAACATGGCCACAATCAAACTGATACACTGAAATAAAAAAAAAACTGAGAAAGCACCAGCTGAAATTAACATTTTGATTCTGCCAGATCAGAAACAGCTGCGGATGGCTGCTGCAGAGCAAAGCGAGTCCCTAAATCATCATTCAGCACAGCAGATGTGATACTCAAAACATTATTTAGTTTCAACTCTGAAGCTAAATCATGCAAGGCCCATAAACTGTTTTGCTTACATCGTAAGGGTTAGATAATGTATTTTTATTCTCCAACTGTAAAACAAAACCGTGATAAACGGCAGTAATCTTTCCACTCCAAACCGACGGTTCTCCCTGTGGTGCGTGTTAACTACACTGATTTTAGCCCTTGACACCATACTCATTTCAGGTACAGTGGGATTTTAACTGTCCTAAGTCAGCTCCTTTCTGTGGAGCCACGCAAGTCTGAGCGCCATCAGATTTCCCAAATACCAAAGTGTTCACTGTGCTCCTCAAATCTTCCGAAAGTGGAGATGCCGTATCCAATTCAGCCCAAACACTACGTCACCACTGGCTGATAAACAACAACCGAAAAAGGGATCAAATGAACAACGACATGAGTCCTGTAGGCAGCATGTGATTGAACTTTTGAGTTTTCCAAGGTTTAAAAGCCACTAAGAAAAGGTCACTTTCTGGTTTGTCCACTGTCATCTTTATCAAGGAGGAAACGTGACCACTAATGAGCAAAATCCATAGATGTTAATTATTACTGTGTATAGGTGCAATTTAGAGTACCAAAAATCAAAGTTGTTCCACAGCAGTCCTTTGAAAGGAATTACAGTCTGTTTAAGTGTTCCAAGAATTAAGAGCTGTACCCTTAATTTGCTGATTATTTTTTTCCCCATAATAAAAAAATAGGCAAGAGGAGTAGTTCGGTGGAGCATTACAATATTAATAATTTCTTCAACAATGCAAAAGGTTGGTAATAACAAAAGTCTCAAAGTTCTTGAACGCTAAAGAAAAAAAAAACTAGGGTTGTTTTGGAACAGGATGGATGCATCTGGAATACAAAACTTTGATGGAAACTGTGTTTGCTAAAGTTGGATAGAGCAGTCTCAAACTCAGAAACCTTATTTTGCTCTCTAGACAGGACCTACTTACCCTTCAAACATGTCCTAGTGGCACCACAGTAAAGTGCACAAACTGGATTCTTTCAACAGTGCATGACACATGAACACAAGCACCCAGTAAGTACAGGGGTAGTATATGGAAACAGCATGTTACTCAACAGGTTGGAGGAATATAATTTAAATTGATTTTGAAGAATCTTGTTTGCTGATAAGGACTTCTAACAGCCTCAGTTTGGCTTTGATTTTCTTATACTCCCTGTACTCATCCAGCATTGGGACCCGATCTTCTTTCTGTACATTCCTGTAAAAACAAGAACATCAGAATTTCAACTAAATTCTCCATCCTGCAGCAAGCCAAACACAGAAGCAGCTACAGGCAGTTATTTTACGGCAGATGAAAACATTATTGGCAGCTTGTTCACCAATAACAGACACAACATTGTATTTTAGTTCATTGTATGGAATTGAAAACCCAGCAGCACTTATTTAGCACAACTGCTGCAGCATTGGGTAATAATCATTGCCCTAAGCTCTCCTGGGAATTTTACTAACAGGATATGAAGAGTTTCATTTCAGATCCTGTGTACACATTATAGAAAAAGACAAATTTAAGTCAGCCTATGTTTTTTACTGTATGTAGATTCACCCACAAACTGGCAGCAGAGCATTATTCTTACTGACTGTAAGAAATTAATCTATTAATATGATTAACCTCATTATTTGCCACTGAAGTCAAAAGCAGTTTTGTCCCAAATTCAGTAAGTGCATGATGAAGCCATGTTACTGGAATTTGTGTGACCAGTGGTCCAGAAGTTTGTAGCTCAGGAGAAATACAGGAGAAAGCACAGTCAAGTGAGAGCATTTGCCAGTCAAGAAAGTGACCTCTAAGGAGTACTGTTAGTTTTGTTATGAGGTGAGACACCTCAAAAGTACAATGGGCAGCAATTCAATCCAATTCATGACAAAACAAATTCAAATAAGAAGCTTAAAAGAACTAAACAATAAGGAGAAGAATAAAAATTATAAAATCGTTTACTGCTAAAGCAAATATCCACTACCAGAACTGACCTATTGGAACAAGGGGCAAATGGGCAAATTTCCCTGTCCTACGTTACAGAACAGGGATCATACAGGGTTTTTTTTAATTTAAAAATCATACTTCTTGGTAAGTATTTTTAAATGCTATTTTTTTAAAATGGAACTGTTAAAAATACACAAAGTTATCTCCCTCAGGAGATTATTCACAGCAGATCAAAACAGATCAGATTCCAGCTGACAACATTCAAAGTTAGCAAATATACTTGGCTACATAATGAGGCTGCAGCCCAGCATCTGGTTTTGTGCTGAACAAACCTTCCATTCTGCTGATAAAACTCCTCTTCAAATTCTCGTAATGTCTTACGTAGCTTCTTTTTCTCAGCTCTGGCTTTCCACAGCTGCTCTAATAATTCAGGCCTAAAAATTTCAAGTGAAAGAAAAATACTGTTGGCCATACAATAGAATTTAAATTCCTCAGAAAAAATTGAGCTAGCTGCACTAATAATTTATTTGTCTGGTTCATAAGGAACATGCTGCTGTTTGAAAGTGAAATATTGAGAACAAACTAGCAGTTAATAAAGGGGTATAAATTTTCTGCTGTCTGCATAGCTCAAGTAAGGCTGAAGAAGGTTTAGAAGATACTAAATAATTCACTGAGTACAAAAAGATCTTAGTCAGACATGTCAGAGCAAAGAACACTCATTCAATCCAAACATTTCCTGAGAAGTGCTGAACATGTCACTTCCTTTCACCCAACATCATAGATTTAGTATCATGACTCTAAGTACAATAATTACAACTACTATAATGAAATTATCCACTTAATTGTCCATACATAGAAGCAGCTCGGGTGCTGGAGAGCCTCAGGTCCCGGGTAAGTTTCTCTTGACCATCTTCAATATCAGACTCAGAGTTTTCAACTGGGCTTAGAACAGGCTGTGTTTGGGCAGCAGTTTTTAAGATTTCATTTAGGTCTGTAGATAAACCATCACTTTCCTCCTCTTCTTCCTGAAAGTGAAAAAAGAAATTCAAAACAAATGTTCCTTATTACAAGTGCTGGGAAGTACTTTTTAAATGCACTGTACCTACCTTAATTTCTTCAAAAAAATGGGCAGTTTCACCTTCAATGATGGGCTGTAACATCTGCCCCCGCCTCTTGGTTGATGGTGATCCCTGCAAAAATGCAAGTTTGTTTCAAGATGTACAGTAAGAGATCAAGTGCTGTTTGATGTCAGAGTTATGTTGAAGTCACCCAATAACTCCTCTTTGAGATGAATAAAAGACTGAAAACATACTTACAGAGCATAAATAAAATAACCACATAACTTAAAAAGTTCAGATGCTCAAGGTATCCTTGACATAGAAGTAAATGTTGTAGCTTATAGTTTATTTAAAAATACTCCTTTTCAGACTTAAAACGAAAAGCATTTGCTCTCTCCATGTTTTGTAGAAGATTCATGAAGTGCAATAATAGCTCTGAATTTTGTATTTACTCTTGTTCCTCCCAAACCAAAACACAGTTACAGAGGCCAGAGCTGGTTATCCCCTGCCAGGCATCCACTGGGAATAATCCTGCCAGGTTCTTTTTCCAGACCACTCTGAAGCCCCACAGCTGGAAGTGTGAAATCAGAGCTATCTGTTGCCACCTCAGTGCCAAAATCCTTTGAACTCCAGTCTAAAGCAGGTGTCTCTGTGCTGTCCAGGTGCCTGTTGCACACATGCCATAATGTCCTGCTCATCCCTTATCCCCAGACAGCAGAAGCAATTCCAACAGATGGGCTCTAGACAGGAGAAAGGTGAAACACAAAAGCCACACAGACAATGACCTGTCAAAAACTTTAGTTCATGAAAGGTAAATAGGCTCCTGCTTCTCTGAGTGTTTCCATACGTGCTTCAGTGCATGTCATTAGTGCACCAGGACACAGTAAGAGATATCTCATGGAATCAATTGTCACATAAACAAAAAAATCCATTCTTTAAATACCTGGCACTGAATACAGCCTACCTAGAAGCTACCACTGAACAACCCTTGGTAATAAGAGAGAGGTCCTCATGTCTTTTATAGGTTTCAAAAGCAAAGACCTGTAAAAAACATTTTACAAGTGTTGCCTACAGCACAGATTAGGAATCCTGTTACTGACATCTCTCCTGGATTTAAAATCCTTCTGGTGGGCTATCGCCCATCCATTTATTTCACAGCCAGAAAACCAGAATGATCATGGTACAGTCATAAGGCTACCAAGAATGTAAAACCCAACTCAGCTGAAGAGTCAGATTTTTGAGGGGAGAGATGGGATAAAGCTCAACCAGACAATGGCACTACCAAAAAGCTGGGACTCACCAGTCACAGAGAAACACATCAGTACCTAAGAGCAACCTGTGCTTATGACAGAGTTCAAAAACAGATTCCGATATAAAAGCCCTTAAACTTAAATATGACTGTGATGCAAATCATGTTTTTCTTTAAAAGTAGCCACCAAAAAAAATGTACGTGCAAGAAAGGCAGAATCCTGACCTGGTCCCTTTATCTCAATGTACTCCAGCTTAGAGGGGAGAGCTAAGAACTGTCAGTGACAATGTAAACAGTAGATTAAGTTCCTGCTGAGTAAGCCCAGCTACCTACATCTGGGAAGAACTGTCTGTATGCAAAGAGATTATCTCATGCCAGCTATGCAGTCCCTTCCTTCCAAAAGGGTCAGCAGCCAACATCAAAACAGGGATTTTGCAAGTCTGGGTCAGTATGCAAGGCTTGGATTATAGCTCGTGCAGAACAAAAGCAGCTGGCTGTCATTCCCCAGCTGTTTTACAGGTACTATAAACAAGGTTACATCAATTTCCTTGCACAGTATGAAAACTTTTCTTCCTCATCTCTTACTATGACCACAGAGAGAGGATAGAAAATTCAGAAGGAAATGAAGTGAAAACACAATGAAAAAGGACGGATGTTGTACGGATGCTGCAGGTGCTGGTAACATGTCTCTCTCTGGGGAAGCATGAAGGAATGAAATGGTTCTGATGGCAATCCTGTCACTCAAGCCTCTGCTGACAGCAACCTGCACTGCAACTGGTGTTACTATTCTGGGGAGGACTAAAAGTACAGTATGTCCTGTGGATCCATACCTAGCACAGGCACTTGGGAACATCTCAGCCACAGAAAGTTAGCACAGCTCACTTACTTCCAGAGAGAACCATTTGATTCCCAAGAGCCATCAAGGTCACAGTCAGCTTGGAACTGCTCTGTTCTCAGCAGTAAATCAATCAAATGCCTCAAGTACAATGACAACATCATCTTATATCTTCCACAAGAAAGATGTTTTATGGAACAGTGTTACTAGCTCTTCTAAAGGCACCCTAGCTATTCAAAAGTGGGAAAATAAATAGAAATAGCATTTGTTTTACTCACAAGAATAGGAGTAATGCTTGCTCTAGTTAACATTTGTTTTACAAGTCTGTATCTGTCATAAAGTGGCTTCACAATATGTCTTTCTTCTCTAGTAACCTAAAGGCAGAGAAACCACAGAATTAATTATACCGGTCACTCAATCACAGACAAGCAAACACAAATCCGTGTGCTTCTCCTGCCAGGCCACCAACATTCCAACTAGGAATACAAAACTACCTTAAATTGTGTGTATGAAAGGGGGTTTATGCAGATAAAAGGGAATAAGTAGGTGCTTTTTCATTCTCTCTCACTTTAACACCCTGTATTTTTCAGGGAAAAGATTTAAACGCTTCCTAAAAATTAGGGGAGCTTCAGCAGAGGCAAACCCTCTGTCTTTAAATATCCATGGAAAAGAGGAAAAAAAGGGACCAAGAACTGGGGGAAAAGATGTGTGCCTGGCAATGATGATGGTTCTACAGAAATGACAGGGAAAAAAGAAAAAGATGAAGCTGTAGAGAGGGGGGTGGGAACTGTCTTTTCATTTCTGTTCCTGTGAAATCCAAAATAACATTTCAGGTCTTTCCCCAGGAAATTCAATAATCTTGTTTATTTTTCAGATGTCTCTTTGCCTCCCAGACATATAAGGCACCAAATGACACCCATCCCTTTGCACACTCCAATAACCTGCTGATTTCTGAAAAGGGGGCCTATTAATACATACTTTTTTCTTTTTTTAGAAGTCAATGCAGCAAGTTCCTCAGATGGCAACATGGAGGCCAATAGATACCTTTGTGTTTTGGAGAAGGAAAAAAAAGAACCCCCACACCAGCATTAAATTCTGGTCTTACTATTGCACAAGAGTTACTGCTGTCTATGCACACAATGACACAGTTTGAATTAAAGCCAAGCATTACCGGCCGTCCATGTTGGCTTTCATAATACAGGAGGCTCTTCTGGAGAGATGTTTTCTCTTCTACCAAATGGTCCTTTGTCATTTTCTATCAAGAACAATTAGTATTTAATCAAACACAAGTCACTGTTACCTACTATACAGAAGCCTAAGCCAAACTTAGCTTAGTTAACATCATACAAACCACCTTCCTCCATTTAAAGCTGTTCAATATTGTCAGCACATACTCATAAATACTTTAATAAAGAGCAAAGAAAATGTGGTTCATGTTGATAATTTCCTCACAGAGTCTGATATATGATGGCCTGGCAAAGGGCTGCAGGGCAGAGGCATCATCATGTTGATAAAGTGGTATCTCAGGTATCTGACAGTGCTCTATTTCCCCCTCTTATTCTCTTAGAAAGAGCCTATCCATAACCTTATGCTTACCTTTATATCTTCTGGTAAACATCTCTCAACTCGTTTTTCCTTTAATCTTTTCAAAATGAGTTCAAGTGTAGCCTCCTTGGAGGGCTTCTTCTCTTTCTGCACAACCTGCATCTCATCTTCATGTTCTTCATCCTCTTGGTCAAGAGAGGAACCAAAGCTTTTTGGAAGAGTGTTACTTCGTGGACGTGTTTGAGGTATGAATTCTCCATCTGAGCTCCTCTGCTTTGCATCTGAAATGAGAAAAATTGCTCAATCCAAAGGTTTAAAAGAAGTAACACTCTCAGTTCAACTGCAAATACAGGAACATAGCAATTTGCAGAGGCTAAGTTTCTCTCCTAAAGAACTAAAGCCATAAGAATAATTTGATTTTTGAATAGTGCAGAATGTAGAAATGAAACACTTTCAGTGTCATACAGAATTTTACTGAATGACTTAGCCATTTTAGTCATGTAGATAATTTGTGTTTGTAGAAAACCAGAAACTGTAGCAAACTCTTACCTTTTATTTGCTTTCTCAATTTGGTAAGCTCAGTCATCCATTTTAAAACTTTTGGATTGGCTGCAATATCACTATAGGAGGGCTGAAAAAAACACAAATAAACTACATATTAAAACAAACACACTAAATCTTGTTTATAAATACTTCTTCCAAGATTTGATAATATTTGTGACAGTGAATGCGAACAGTTACACGGATTTCATTCAGTATCAGATCAGATCTCAGCGCCAACATAAGGACAACACTTGTGAAAATAAAACTGAAACAACTTCAGCAGTGGAACCAGAGAGTGGTAAGACATTTCTGTTTTTCCACACATCTCAGCTGAAATGCCCTCAGTCTCACAGAAAAACTGTGACTCTGTCCTCCTTTGGCTCTGGCATTCTGGCACATTTTCTAATATTGCTGTTGCTCACCTCACTTTTTCAGACAGCAGTGTGTAACAAAATTCTTCTAATTTGTGAACACACAGTTATTCAGTGATGAGTCACTTAGCCCTCCCATGCAGTCCTTTATCCTGAGTAAAGACAGAAGTGCTAACCTACCTTACTGTTCTTCTCTTTTTCAAACTGTTCCTCAAATTGCTTTATTTTTTTCTGTAATTTCTTGACAAGCTGATAAGGTGTCTTGTCTTCCCTTTTGTCATCTTTTGAGCTAAAGGATGCTCTTCGTGTTCTGTATAAAAACATTTTTAAAATGTCATTTAGATAATTGAGTGCAAACATGTATATTTCAGCAAGAGATGAATAATTTCCTTTTTTTTCTCTAGTTCATAACCCATTCTTTTCAAGTTTTCAGAGCTACTTACTGAAACTGCTTCGAGCTGCTGCCTTGTGTCATGTTATTTTGCTGTGATGTTATTTTTCCTCCCTAATGTCAGTAATACCCACAACAGAAAAACAGTATTTGAAATTCAAGTGTAATGTACCATTAATTGCCAACTTTCTGGTGCCTGGGCTATCTACCTAAGTTACTATATACTCAGTTGTTCTCCAAGTACTGGGCACAGAATAAAGCCCAGGCTAGAAAATACCACTGAACAATCCTTGGTAATTAAACAGCTTCACTTAACTGTCTCAGGCAAGTTAATAGATACTTAGCTAAAAAGTATCCACATCATTTTTTAGTCTTACTAATAAATTTCCTAAATTCTACTAATAGACTTACAGAGTACATGGTTCTGGTTTTGTATCACCTTTCACACAGCTCCTTGGCATTTGCTGCTTTTGCAAAGCATTTTTGTTTCAAGACTGACGAGAGAATTTTCCAGAACACTTATTGTTCAAGGTGCCTGAAACATCCCTCAACACAGCCAGTGACATCTATGTAGTTCAAGATATTAGCAATACTAATCTAATAATCTGCTAGAGTACATCCTTATTAGTTTCAGAATGAGGAGAACAGCTATTATCATCAGCACTTTTCTGCAGGTCAGCCTTCTATATAATTTTAACAGTACTTGTTAAATATCTTCTGTGGCTAATTGGAGAAAACTTGCACAAGGATCTTTTCGCATCAATAAATCAGCCAGACGGACAACTAGAAACTCTAAACTTGTTCTACTCTCCTGTCCTAGGTTTTCTCATTTTTATGATTATGTCTTCCCTAACAAGCATGACAATTCTTCTCAAATTCCCTTTCCCAGTAGCAGTAGCAGACAGTATAGGTCACAGGTTATTTACAGTTTTGGAGAGTCACACTCCCCAGTTCATACAAATAACCTGCAGCTTGTTTAGTGACAACTCTACTTCAACAAACTAGGTTAAAAAAAAAAAAATAAAAAAAAATAAAAAGCCAGAGCTTACACAGATAAAATCACAGACCAGAGTCCAGTAAAGCCTGGTAAACAAAGGATATAAATATCACCTTCAGCACAGGAAGTGCCATTACAGCAGGTTGTCCGAAGCCCCGACCAAACGCCAGGGAAAGCTCTGCAAGCTTGTCCTATTTTTATCCTCTTTCCCTCAGCACCAGTAGCCACTTGGAGAGACACAATCCCACCTCCAGTTGAACCTCTGCTCTGACTCACTCCAGCAGTTCCTGGGCAGGCAGAGCAGCCAAATGGCCACACAATGCTACGTTTGACCTTGGTCTTCAGTTCATTCAGATCATGAAAACCCGAGGCATTCTTAAACAGCTGTACTTTCATCCTGCCAGTAACATTTCCTGCCCACCAGACTGCATTAAAATACACACCTAACAAAAGAAAGTGCTTTGGATGAAGAATCTAATGTTTCTGGATCATGTAAGAAACGCTGGCTTTGCCCAAAATCCAAACTCCGATGTGACAATATGGGATGACAGTCCTCTTCCAATGGATGATTAGTCATCCTCCCAGCCTGTGGGGAAAGCTGAGCTTCTCCAGATTCACTGTCCTCCTGCCAAGATTTGAAAGCAGGAAAAGGATCTAGAAGATAAAGAAAAGACACAAAATGGTACTTTTCTGTTAACAGAACTATAAACAAGAGTCAAAAGGAAACAAAAATGTGTACCCAATGCTTAGTCTTGTACGCACTAGAGGATGTGGTGTCATATACGAAGTGAATAAAAACAGTGAAATACATCAGAAAGCTACAAATTCTGTCATATAACTGAAAGAAAAAGGTACTGAAATGAAGTATGCACACTAGGATCCCTTTTTCAAAGTGTATCTTGGGAGTATGCATTTCTGAGCAGTTCAACAGTGTAAAACAGCCTTATGTATGTATCAGAAATATAAAACAAGAATGTGTTTCTTGTCCATTGCAGTATTTTGCTGTGGAAATTAGTTTTCATGCTGTACACATGTACTTTGAAAGGTTGTCCTCTTGGTTTTGAAGAAGGTAAGTCTGACAGTACCTCTTTTAGGTACATTGCCCATTTGCTTAAGTCTTTTTCAAGGAGTGTTTTGGGATTTTATGATAAAATCTATTGACACCACTGAGAAAAAGAGATTTCTTAATTTCTGGAAGGTGATTTTTTAGGAAGGGGATTCCAAAACAATCAATTCTTTCAAATCCCTATGAAAAGCTCCTTGCTAACATCCTTTACAATTCTTTGACATGTTTCTCTTGCTGTCTAACAAAAAGTTGACATAGCCTTCCAAGTACTTTAATTTAAAATCCCACCCCCCTTTTCCTTTCAGGATTGCCTGATTTTTTCCTAGTTCAAATCAGAAATTTGAAAACTGGGTTCAAAGTGTGCAGAACAACAATAAAACCCGCAAAGTAATCTTTAAAAAAAAAAAATAACCCTTGTACCTGCTTTCCATTGCACATTTACTGAGTATGATTGGGAATTTTTTTGTTGTTTTTCAGCTGTGATCTTGCCTGTTTGCACAGCACAAGATAGAAGAAGGGGACCTTTTTGAATCAACAAAAAAACTGCAGATCAGAATATTCCCAAGATAAAAGGGACAGCAGGTGAAGGGTTAGTTAGAAAGCAAACCATCAACTATCAAAAGGCAGATAACTGAACGTATGGCGAACCATACTTACCCTCCCCTTCTCTCTGCAGATGCATTGTTTTGAAATCAATGAGGGGGAAAGTGATAGGGCATGGCGCTAATAAAATGAAAAAGAATGGCAAAAATACTAAAGTGAACACACAGCACAGTCAGAACAAACTATACATAACATGTAAAGCAGGAAGATACAGTACCAGGGAAAAACATCCCATCTTTTGGACCAGGCCCTGAGCACTCTCAGTTTCCAAGCAATTCCCGCAGCAGGTAAGGATGCTCAGCCCTCAGCCAATTTGAACTTTTTACTGGAAAGGTTTACAAAGAACTAGCACAGGAATAGTAAAGACTTATTGCAGTTTAATAAGAGATTCATGCATCCTCCCATGAACAAAAGGCAAGCTCTAATGTTTTTGCTCAGAGCTTGAAAATAATAGAGATGGTGGTGATTTCCAAAAAGCAGGGCAAATGCAGAAAAAATACTCAGAAATATAAATCAACCATTCTGCATTTTTGCCTTGGGCCAGCAAGCATTTGATGTTGCTTTTCAAGACCTCTGTTTCATACAGGCTTTTGAGTTTTCTATTAGATTGTCTTTAATAACCGAAACCTTGTAACAGAATTTGGACTAGTACAGATTTCTTAGTGAAGTCACTCTACTCCAATGGAATGCCACAAGGACTTGCAGTGCCTTGGAAAGCTGAGTTCCTAATAACCACCCTAAACAGGACTGAAGAATAGTCAACATTCGAATACTTCACAATGAAATAACACCTCTTGCAAAGATCACAATTTAATACTAAGAAGTTATACTATAAATCTATAAACAGATATGCTGCTTTGTTTTCATAACAAGGGTCATAACACTATTTGGGGAAGTAAAACCAAAAGTAATTTCATGAGCAGATTTAAAGAAATAATGAAAATGGGTGCCACATACCTTCTGAGAACACAAATTAATTAAGTCATCTTAACACAAATAGAGAATGCAACAAAATGTAATGTGCAAGTAAGCAACTAAACCAAATAAAACACCGAAAACATAAGCAGGACTTTTATGGGTTTTTTTAGCTTTAGACTGTTCTTAACTTGGGCAATAAGAATGAAAATCTGGACTTGGTGTCTTTGGATGCCTGCAGTTTGACTTCTCGGTGCCATGACATACTCTGAACGTGCAGTTTGCTAGGGCTCAAGACCACCAACCAGCAAATATTGTACAAAACTAATGAGCCAATCACAAGTTGCAAACCTCATTATTTGCAAGAGGGTTAAAAGGGAAGTGTGAACTCATTAAGGCAATTAATTTGCAAGACAGTCAACACCAGTGACAAACTAACAATCAGTTATCACCACTTGAGCTTCCAGACAAAGCTGTATGTGCTGACATGTGACAGCTCCAAGCTGCACTGTTACAGTACACACATTCCAGCTTTACTTCCCTCATTTTAACATTTCCAACACTGCAACCAGAAGTTAAGTGCAACCAGAAGTTAAGTGATTCCTTGTTACCAGTGTCTCACTAACGTTTCACTGTGACACTTAAAGGCATCTCAAGGAACAGCTGTCACTGTTGAAAGTTAAAACCTTGTCCCTGCACAGTTCACCTGCACTACATCTATCAAGTTGTACTGCAAGTTTTCCAAACCAGAAACGAGTGGCCCGTGGCCATTGCACTGTCAGTGACAGCTCACAGTAGTTTAGCAGCTTAGATCACTATCATTTTTTAAGGTGTGATGACTCCAAATATCAACACCAGGCAGAGGAAACACGATATAAGGAAGACATAAAAAAGAGAAGTATTTTGAAAAGAAGATATTGACAAGAGTGTTTTGCCCTGGTTACAAAGGACTTACGGTTGTTTTAAGTAAAACAAAAGTCTAAACAGTTATTACCAGACATCTGAGCAATAAAATTCAGTCAAGTCACAAGCTCAAAGGATTGCTAAGCCTGGAAGGCAGTGAAGAATAAGGTCACAAACATAAGGAATCCTGTCTGAGAGAAAACTGTTACAAGTATTTTTCTTTTCCTAAAATGCAAACCATGGAGGGAGAAGGGGCAAAGAAATAATATCCATCTGCAACTTTAGCGTTTATTTGAAAATTTAGAGCTGCTTCAAGTTATCCAATGACATGGGAACCAAAACAACCAACAGATTTTTCAGAAAAATTGAAATATAAACTGCTTTGTTTGGCAGGTTAGTGATTTTAAGTCAATTTCAGCTAATTCAGCTAGCATTAGAACTTCATTAGTTCACATTTAATAAAATAAAGACAAACGAGACATAACACGAATTTTAGCTAAATGATATAATCAGACAAAGTGTTTTTAAAGACTTGGATAAGAGACTCAGGGTCCTGGACCTTTAAAAACAATAAAAACCAAAACAAGCCACCTAGAATGAAACTTGGACTCTTGCTTCCTTTCTTTAGTTTTGCCTTGGACTATTTTTTTCCTTATATTTTTTTAAGGTCTTTAATTAAGTTGCAGATGGTTCTGAAACAAGATGAGACCTATGTCATGACTTGGTCAGTCTTACCACGTGTACATATTGTCTGCTGCTTCTACTTTGTAAATTGTTGTATTTATCCCTCCTCCCTAACTATATTGTGAGCTAAAGAGTGAAAATTACCTTCCCATTTGTCACCATCAGATACATTCTTCAGATCCAGATGCGGTACTTGGACACCCGGAGCTTCCTCGGGAACATTAAGGCTGCCATCCCCAAACACCTCTGAATCAGTGTTTGCATTAAGATCACAAGTCTTGCTACTTGAATCCTGTATTTAAATAACAGAACAATTTCATTACTACTTAGCAACTGGAAATCATCAGTACCTAACCAGTTCCAGCACTTCCAGAAATTTTAAGGAAAAAAAGAAATCTTTCCAAACTCAAGGAATTACAAATACACACAATCCTCAACAGCAGTCAATTATTTACATTACAAAACATTTCTTACATGTAATGCATAAATATAAACTTGCTGTGCTGCCCTAGGTTTCTGTGAAGTGACACGATGAGCTCTCTACAAGAGGTTTTGCAAGCCTTGCAGCCACCAATCACTGTAAGACGTTAAAAGCTAAATTTGTTGTTACTTCACATTTGTATTTTGTATGAGATGCTGCCTGTGTATCTGTATATAAATGAAATCTTTCTTACCAGAAACACCTCTGAAGACATCCTATCATTGCCATCAAGCAATATACTATTTTCCCTGAAAAGAAAATACAGACCTCATTATCATTTTAATACAAGTTCTTAATGGACAGCAAACACTATACACTCCCCTTATGTATTGTTTTTACACACTCCATGCGGTTTTAGCAGATAGGCAATGTATTTACTTAAGGCAATAATTAAAACTCTGAGGAAAAAAAGTTATATTACTTTTTTTTTTCCACTCTGATCTTCACCTTGAATTTCAAGCTGTAGCATGTAAACAACAACTAGACTTGAACAAAGCTGGAAATAAAAACAGCTCAGACCTTTACTCTCAAATTGAGAGCAAATATTTTAAAACTCAACTGAACTAAAACTGAAATTTCAATCAGTGCTGAACTAAAGCTGTAGATTAACAAAGCTTTCTAGCTAGTCACTGTTGCTAGCATTAATTCTTCAATCATTAAGTGCAATAAAATCTGCCAAAATGTATTAAAGAAAATAGCTTTTTATACTACTCCTTCTCTTGCCCAGAATATAGTTGTTCACAAACAAACTGTATCATATAGGTTTGTATGACTACAGAAAAACACAAACCTTTCACTATCATTTTCTCCATCAACATCTTCATCACATGGTTTCAATAATACGTCTGCAGTCTGTTGGGAAAAAGTATGTTTAGAAAGAATTGGGAATGGCTTTCTCAGCAGAAAACATTTCCATAATCATCTCTGACCACAAAACACCCTCAAGAACTAAAAGCTTCTTGTGTGTGGGGATGGAAATCATACTTTTTAACCATGTGACATTTTTACATCTCAAGTTAGGCCAGTGACCAGGTGTTTTAATCACCAGAAGTCCGACAATGACTTTCCATCTTCAGATAAATCATTTTTTATTATTTCTTCAGTAAAAGTTGTACCTAAAATTGTCAATCATAACATGAAGTTTGGGGTGACTAAAATCATGGCAGTTTGTACATCCTAGTCTCAAAAACAGCTGGGTTGGATGTTGAGCTGTGCCCTGCATATATGAAATGAAACAAGCCTGACAAACTTTTTAAATGAGTAACTCATCCCTGTTACTAAATAAAGCAGCAACAGAATTGGAAAGGGATGAAGAAGTGCTGTCAGTTCTATGACACCATCTCACAAAACAAGTTCAGATAAATCCATGTCACCATTTCATTCACTAAAGCCCAATACTTGATTTGTTCAGAAAAATGTCTTATTTGGGGGAATACAAGAAATTTGAAATATAAAATATGCCATTTGGTTTTAGAGTTCAAGAATTCTCACAAAATGATCTCCACAGTGTCTGAACGTAACATGAATTTACCAGGAGAGTCCAAACACACCAACAGTTGCCAGTTTTATGCTGCTGACAGCAAGTGACACCCTTATCAGAAAAAACACCATTCTTCTGTTGACATTATTTCAGTCCTCAAGGCAAATTCCAATTTGAGGAAACAATTTTTAATTACAGTGCATTTGTCATACTCCAGCAGATGATTTCCACCCTAGAGATGAGCTGTACAAGTCTTGCATAGTCGCAGTTACTGGAGTTGTGGAAACAGCTGCTTCTATTTCCATTCCAGGCCCAAAGGAGAACTCACATGCAGAGCTGTCTTTTCCTACAACCCTACATGCTCCTCCCAACTCCTTCCACACAGGAGAATCACCACATTTCCCTTTAACCTCTCCCCAAAAGATACAACTCTCCAATAACATTTGAAACAGTGTATTAAAAAGAAAGTAAAAACTAACATTGAAAAGAACAAAACTTCACCCCAGAATGTCACCTTACCACTGACAGCAATGGACAGAAGTCTATCAAAAAGCAAAGAAGGCCAAGAATGACACCAGGTATGACAACAGAAGTACTTCTATCATGCACTCCCCCAAGCATCATGTTCCCCTTTAAATCCAACACCATGTTTTGTGCATTTTGTGCTATAGGACAACAATCTAATTATTTTTTTACAACAAGATTTGGCAATAAAGCATGAGGATAGAAGCAGGACAATGAATACATTCTGTGAAACTAATTTACAGAATGGGATTCTGAAACAATATGCTAGTTTGTGGGAAGAACTGGAATATTTGGCTTGCTAGGTGATTCAAGAGCGTCATCTAGGATCGCCAAAAGCAAACAGAAGCCCAAGAGAACAACACATCACAATAGTGAAAAGCACTACGGAAACGTTTTGTTTCAATAAAAACACAGATTCCAGACGACTCAGTTTCACTATGCTAAGGCATCCATTCCCATCTTTTCAAGTTCAAAGACCCATTAAATTCTTCTAGTTGATTTAAGTCTACTAACAATAAGTTTGCTTATCTCGTTATCTTTCAGGAAACCCTCAGGAAGATTTATGGACTCACAGGCTGAAAACCATTGCAGAAACTTCTCTACACATGTGTAACAAACCTCTCTACTGACAAAACTCACCATTTAGATTTGTAACAACAAAAGTGTTAGCAAATAAGCAAGGAACTGTAGATTCCATTTTTTTCATTACAAGGGCTTATCTGACAGCTGCATATGTGCTGCTTGATACAGAGTGGTAGAATACTCTTTTGCACGTTGTTATCCTCGATTTCATTTTTGTCAGCACATATTTTACAGAATTCCTTGATTGCATCAACTAGAGAAGAAATAAAGATGTGCTGAAAAGAACAGGACATCTCTGCCTACCACAGAAGAAACTGGAAATAGAGAGAAAAGGCTGTAATCAGCTAATTACAAAACCACACCTTCCTAGCACAAGCACAGTCAAGAGGCTGCAAAGTCTCCAGGTGACCGCTACCGTTTCCTGATCCAGTGCAAGGTGACTGTGGGCCATGCTGCAATCACAGCTCTACAGCTTCTGCTCCTCAGGAGGCCTTTACTAACGCAGATGCTGTTCTAACCAGTGCTATGCTGCCTCAAACACTGACTTACCTCAGCAGAAGGAAGGGCTGGTACCTGTGGAAGAACAACGGAAAAGTATCAGTCAGAGTCCAGACAAGTCACACCAAAATACACAAACATTTCTCAGGGCATGTGGCACAGCAAGGAAGACATCTGTCTGCACAGAGCAAGAGCACCATGTAATGCTAAAAAAATGTAAAGAGCTCTTAGGAGAACTTGGGATCTCTAAAGCACTAAAGCTGCAGCAACTTATGATTTGATATACAGGAGACTCTTCCTCTCACCTGAATGCTTTCTTCTTCCTCAGTTACAGTATCACGTTTCATAGCTTCACTGTCTAAATCAGTGCAAACCAATACTTCAGAGCAGTCTCCTGTGTTTTCACTGCTACCAGTGTCATTATCTTCAATAACATCATTCCTAAAGATACAAACAGAAAGGCTTTAGCAACCTGTTGTTCTACCTTTAAAAGAAAAAAAGAAAGACTTTTTTTTCCCCTTAAACAGTATCAAACATCAGGATGTTTTTTGTTTGGGAGGTTTTTTTTAACAGAATCATTCTGACCAAAGATACAGGTAACAACTACAATTCCAATCACCTGCAGGAAAACTTCATTATTTATGTGATATTTTGTACATCCATACATGACAGACATATTAAAATAGATTTATTTGAGTTTTGTCTGAAGGGCAAGGCATACACCCCGCACTTACCATGCCAACCTAAGGAATTAAAACACAACAGCCAGAAGCAATGACATCCTGAAACTACAGGGACTCGATGACATTGCTGTGGCTACACTCCTCTCAGTATTGAAGCCAGTTAGTTTACAGCTACTGTCACTGTGTTCCCCTCCAGTGAGAAATCCCATTATTTCTAACATTTAATCTTCTGAGACTTCAACTTAAGGCACGTAACATTACAGCCAGATTAAAACTAATTGACACCATATTTGTATTCACATATATTCTTTATGTGCCACCATCCCTGTTACATGACTCTGTCATTCATCACAAGCCTTTGACTTTGCCTTCCTTCTCACTCAAAAAGAATTCCAAACCACATTAAGAAAGCTCCTTCTCTATCAGATATAGAGATAACAAACAGGATGGGTTGAAAATTTACATTTTAACTACTTTTTCTTAATTCCAGCCATTAAGTTAGTTCTAAGAAATTGGCACTGGATCGCTGCTTTTTTCAGTTCTTAATTTAACTGTGTATTTGCCTTGTGCACAGTCTGCTGCTTTAAAGAACCCAGACACCCCTTTGAAGAATGCTATCATGTATCCTCTCTTACAGTTAATCCACAGTGGAATGACGATCAGAAGCATCTGGAATAGTCCCTGTGCCAGAGGAGGATACTGGTTTCAAACCGGCAGTGATGGCACTTGGAGCCTCCCCCTCTGTGAGATTAGCCAACCTTTACAGCACTTAGACTGCGACTGAAGGAATTCAGCTGCTACAGGGCTTTGAGGCAATTACCCACTTACAAATTACTTCAAAGACATTAAATCTCCAGCACTAAAACTCGGATTTAATTGATCATTACCAGCAATGATTATTACTTTTATGATCCACTGCAAATTTTATTCTTGTCTTCTAAAACCAGTAAAGATTGAACAATTTAGAAAAGCGAATCTGAGTCTCTGAACACTTCATGTGTTTCAAGCTCTGTTCACGTATTCCAGCTCTGAGCAACAAAGAAATTTAGGTACCGAAATCTTAACACATTTCTGAAGTCCAGGTATTAATCACGACTACTTACTTTCAGCAAAGCACCAAAATGTACCAGCTTCCAAATGCTGCCATGGCAATCACTACACTCAAAAAATAGCTTGATTTAGAAGAAAAATAAAATCTGATCAAGTAAGGTTGGAACTCTATGCAAATAGACCCAAAGTGCTCATTCTATATATTTTTGGCAGTTTCGTTGACACTGGGAGCCAGAGCAGTAAAGCAGCTATGGTGACATGGAAAGACAGGGTTATGAAACTGAAAGAGAATCTACAATAGCTTTAACAGGTGAAAATTTTGTCATAAGTCACATTGGTGAGATATGAATGAAAGCACTTGAGTAAATTTAAGTTCCTGTGCTACTTGCACAGAATTCAGCAGTAAAACAGATACACTTCACAGCATTTTCAGCTACAAGATCAATTTAAAATATTTGCTTCAAGAGCTGTTGATTACTAGCAACCAATGGAACTTGATTTGCTTTAAAATAGATAAAACTGAAGTCAATAGCAGAAGTCGTAGCTTTTGGGTTGAGGTGGGGGATTTGCGTAGGTTCTTTTGGAAGAGTTAAGATATACAATCCTACAGAATTCATTACAGACAAAACAAAATCTTACTGGTTGTTAGATCCTTCCTCATCCCCACTGGGATTTTTTGTTTCATTGTTACAGCCCAGTCTGTGTTGCTGTATGTGTTTCAGATCATTATCTAAGCTGCTCTGCAGGTCGAAAAGATGCTGTTCCACAGCTGCTCTGATTGTTCTTTCTAAAATACTAAAAACAAAAAAAGACAGAAAAGTCCCATTAAGAACACTACTTTTGCATTGATCAACTACACAGAAAGGCAGAGAAAAACTTTAGATGACAGGAATCTTTGATGGCAGTACTTCAAGGCAAAAAGAGACTAACTTTTTCCAGAAAGGCAGTGGAAATTATTACACTTCATATTTTTGAATCCATAAGATTTACATAAAGTCTTATGAAGTTTATCAACAGTATTTTAAGAGTAATCAACACATTACAGTAAGTAACCTATTTTTTTAACAACTATACACAAAAACTTATAAAAGCCTTATATGTTAATGTGACCGTAAAATCCTGTAACATGTCAGAGCCAACCCTGGAGCAGGTTTCACTTCAGCACACGTGGCTGCACCTCCTCCTGAACAGGGCTGTAATCTTAAAAGGCAAAAGCCAACAAATAGCAGACACAATCAGCAAGTACCTGATGAAGGATATAGGATATACTCAAAATTTCATCAAGAACAGTATTCTTTAAAAACAGACTATTCTGCTGAGTGCCTCTCAGCCAGCTCATCCCAAATACACAAGAGGCCTCTAAAAGTCCTCCTATAAAAATCTTAAACTATTTAATCCCATTTTAACCTCAACATTGTGCTTTTATTTTCTCTCCACATTTGTACACAGAATTCCACTGAACTGTACTCAACATCAGTGCTGCTAAAATTACAATTTGAATGCTATCATAATATTAAGTAAAAAACTTATGATGTATCTAAGTGTAAAACCAAAGTTTTGGACTTTACATGCAAGCACACCATGTTCTCATGCTCTTGCAGTCAATAACACTGACAGGCATTATGTATTTCCTGCATTAGTGTTAAATGCCATCAGTGAAATCCTTCACACTAGAACATGTTCATTCACAACTGTAATCATAAAATTTACTGCATTTTTTTGAAAGGATACATAACTTCTATGCATGTTCTAGTAAGAGCACAATTCAAAAGTTTTATACTTTCATTATACTTACTCTGCAGAGGCTGGCAAGATACTTATGGGAGAGATATGAGCACTGCAATAAAGAAAAAAAAAGTTAATATAATGAAAAAACTTACCACACTAAAAAGTCTTGAAGTCAAGAGAAAGCAACTCAAAATACTTAAATATTTCATGTGATGCAGCTAACAGAAGTAGAATAAACATGTAAAAACGCCCTGATTTGCAGTTCCTTTATTATATAAAGGACAAAATCTTAAGGAACACCATCACAAGGCAGAAAGTTGTAGAAGTAGCAATGTAGGTTTCTGTCTCTCAAGAGCCAGTACTTGCTGTGTTACGAAGCTCCAAGCTCTCAGATGCATGGTCTTTCCCATGGGAAATACTAATCATTTTGTAGTCAAACATTTCCTGACACCTTGCTTAAGAATGCAGATTTTAACCTTGCTGCCTAAAGCAAATTCCAAATTACTCTGCTTTCCTCCATAGGTTCTTCCCACTGCTGCATAATTTTGTTCTGCAACATTCAACAGATCTACAACACTCTCTGAGCATAGCTACAACATTTCAAGTGGAAGGCAGATTATGGGACACAAGCCTGACATTTGTAAAGCATCTGGAAATCTCCAGGCAAAGCCACTTCAGCCTAGAACGTTAAACTCCTCAAGCAGAGGGGGGAGGGGGAATTCAACATAACCAACACAAGTCAGTTATTTCATATGTATGTGGTCCCTCTACAATTTTTCATTCATATGATTAAAATTTTATTATAAACAGAATACTTAAAACTTTAGACAAAGTGACAGTAAAGAATAAAATAAAAGATGAGAAATCTACTATAAACAGCAGCAAGTTGCAACACACATACCTCACCCAGAAAAAAAGTAAATACTAATTTCAGCTTAACTTGGAGGCAGGGAAGGAGGTAAAAAAAAGCTTTTCCTTCTATTACAGATAAATAACCTCAAAAAGCTGAAAAAGAAGATTTTATTCTACTCTTTACCATGCAACAACACTGTTGCCAGACAAAGTTGATTTTAAATATTATTTTCATGAATGTATAAGATAAACCCTGAAATACCAGGGAGCTTGCCACTCCCCTGGAGAACTGAGCAAGTTATTACCTCTGTGAGGTATCCTAGCAGTTTTGACTGGTAGGAGCCTTGCTTGCACTAAAAAATGTAGGCAGTCCCTCTGTTTACCCAAGAATAGTTTCAACACAGCAAAGAATACCTTGGTTAGAACTTATAAGGTTTATTAGTAGTTCCACCACCGGAGAGAAAAATCACCTCAAGCAGACTTTCTATTTTTCCTTCCTCCAAGAAGATGAAATACAAGCAATAAAGGACTTTCAATTAAACATAAGCTGATAAAGAAAGTGGTTGAAGTATTTATTTAAAAATAACTATACTAGTTTGCCTTAGACACCTTGTACTGGGCCGAGAGCAAGAGTGCATAGCATTTATATCCCACTATGGCACAAGTGAACAAGCAGGTGTCCATAGATGCTTTTAATTTCTTTTCTTCCCCCTTTTTTTTTAAATAGAAACTGGCTGACAAATGAAGTTCATCTAATGATTTGTGTGTGTGTTTGCCTGATGAAAAGCCAAAGCTGATCTATTCCAAATGCATTGACAGAACAGGCAGCACTTAACTACTCTTTCAAAACAGACATAGCTTTGGGAAATTAAAACACCTGACACAGAAGCCAGATCTTGTAGCCACTAATTTCAAAGCTGCAGATCAAATAACTGAGGGGGAACACGCTGGCATTTTGTATTTTTCTCACAAAAAAAAATGGCAGGAGGTAGTTTACAGCTTAAGATATTTACATTTCATTTGTATTTCCACGCACAGAAGTTCAGCACGGCCCTACTACCTGTACGAAGTAGGTTTTCTGATAAACATGCTTCATACTAACAATACTTGAAATAAAATATGAAAATATGAAGCTGCAAGTTTAGCTTCATGAACAAGATAAGAGAAAAGAAGCATGATCTTGGAAAAAAACCCCAGTAATATTTCAAAATATGAAAAATGTAGTTTTAAGTATCCATGTCAATAAGTTCTAGGAAAGTTGCATTATAAAACGTATGCTTGTATTCTAAAGGCACAAATACATAATGGTGTAGATTGAAATTGACTTACTATTAAAATAGTCACTCCTAGGACAAACTGGGAGAAAAAATGAGGCAATCAGAGTACAGAACACTGCAACACCCTAATTGCAACAGAAAAACTCAGTCAAGGACACAAGTACAAACACTATTTATAGGAAACTGTGATGGCTTGAAATCCTTTTGTTCTACCACTTGAGACAATGAGGAACTGTGTCAAGAATAGGGAGAATCAAACTCATCTCCAAAGAATCCAGATGATTTCAGACATCGTTCACAACAAAATTTTCCCTCCTAGTGTGTAACCTTCAGCCCCCAGCACAGGATGGTTCTCCAGTGCTTTTACTCAACACCTTTAGGAGCATTAGAGGTACTCAGCAAAAGCTGTGCATAAATCAGCAGTATTACAAAGACTAAAGAATCCTCTTACTACATAAAGAATATTTTACGTCTTCAACTAATCACTTTAGCAATTAAGCACTTTCTGAAACAAATATGACAATCTTAGGTGAAAAGCCATTACAACTTCTGAGCCCACCTACCACAATTCAAGGAAACTTTTTAAAAGCTGTAATGTATACTGCCAGACAGAGCCTTAACGCAGCATGACACAGCAAGACACAGAAAGGTAAACATCTTTGTTTCATAATGCTAACTCCCCCCTGAGAATCCCTTCGGCACTGGCTCCCTATCCATAAAAGGTCCCGGTAAAAACATACCTTGAGTAGAAAAATACATTAACTGGAGATAAAACATGTCCAAGTTTTCCTTGGTAATTTCCTGACCGTACACAGATTCTTATTTCTCATTAAAATAATCAGTTGTGACATTATTTCATTTCATATCTCCAAACTACATCTCATCTCACATAATTTTAAAGTCAAAGCCTTACTTGCAATCATATCAAAACAACATTTTTCCTTTCATGTATTTACCTGTGCAGCAGAACTTTGCAGGCCATTCTGATTATTTTTGCTATCCCAAAAGAGCACTTCATGTAAAAATGCTTCATTTGGAAGCCAGCAAAGCATGCCGTGGGCTGCTGGCTGTGCATGCTGCTGGCTGGGCTCCGGGGGCTGCCTGCGAGCCGGCACCTCTGGAGTGCTGCACTAAACCCTGCAGTCTAAATAGAAATTGACTGCAACATGAGGTCACTCCTGACAATAAGCTGCCCAATCAACACTTGAAAGCTCTCCTAATGTGTTGTTTACAGATTTTCCAGGATGGAAGGAGGAACAAGTATTTGGATGCTAAAAACAGCACTACATTAAAATAATAATGTATTTCCTAGCAATTTAGGCAGCTCTTCTATTTGGTCAGGTATTTGGTTTATCATGCATTTTGTCTCACTTGGTAGCTGTTAATATTATCACTGGTCTCTGATCAGAGTTACTTAAATCACAAAAGGGTCAACAAAAATATCACAGAAGCAGTGAGGATGTTGCCCTTGTCACTGCATTTAGTAGAAACAAAGCAAACTGTTTATACAGCTTACTGCCTGTCATATCTCATATTTTTACAAATATAATTTTGAGAAATCCAAAACCAAAGAGTTTTTCTTTTAGGCTACCGACTGACAACATTTGAGATGAACTGCCCAATTAAAGCAAATACTGTTTGGCAAGGCTCAGGGATGAAAAATTTGGAATAATCACAGCAAAGGATTCTAAAGTACTTATTTCAACAGCATGTCTTAAAATTCAGCTGCAGTGCTGAGTCAGTAATTCTTTACTCCAAAAGGCAGGACAGCAAAAAGAAAAGAGCCGTGGGAAAATGTTTCTGGTAAAGGAGAACAGTTTCCTTTACATGCTCACTGCCAACCTGTGAGCAACAAATGCTCCCTGCTGGGTAACGGGCTCAAAGATCACTCCACAGGTTTATTAGAAATACCATTTTCAAGCAGTCACTACATCAAAGTGCATTAATGATTATCCACATTCTCACAAGATGTCTAACTTAAAGTCAAATTAACACCATGCAGAGTAGGAAGGTCATAGGTTTCAGCAAGAACAAATAGAATGAGTAGAAAAAAAGGTAGTGAGCAAAATTAGAAGCAAGTTATAGTCCAAATAACAAGGAGGAAGGTCAGATGCCCCACTGTACAAATCAAGATAAACAATCTCTTTCACTTCTCTCCATAGAGAGACCAAAATACACAGATATTTGGTTTCCAAAATCTGACAATAGCAAAAAGGCAACAAAACCCCATCTTAAAGAACTGCAAGAATCACATTTAAGATCTGCTTCTCCTCCTCCTTCCGGTATAAGCTGCCACAGGCTCTTCATCAGGACAAAGATAAATAATCCAAATAAATCTGTATTAACATTTACTTTCTTTGTTATAATTTTTTTTTACAGCAAGAAACTAAGACCAAAAAAAGGCCAATAGTGCGTACATAAAAGCCAATAGGTTTGGGAAAATATTTACAGTGTTTGCAATGGTTAAAAGTTTAATAAAGAGCACTTTCTCATTCACTTTTTTTTTTTCCAAATGTTTCCTGCAGTTGTTCTGGTTTTACAGTCAAAATTTTCCTTCTTCTAAAGGATTCCTCCTTATCCTTCCCCACAAATTATGTAAAATGCCAACCATAATTAATGCCTATTCATTTTTAATTAACCTTAAACATCAAGTAAAAATGTTTTTCTCTTCAGGCTATCCAATTTAAACTCTCAAACATGTTGAGTTTATCATTACTGCTGTGTTTACACATTCCAGGAGCAACCTAATACCTGTGAATAGTTAAAATTGCAACTTTTAAAATATTTAATTCAAACTAAAAATAAGAAGCTTTATTACCAATGAAGATAATTAACCATTAAAATATAATTTAAATTACAAAACAGAATCATGGTTCTGTCATTATTTGATATTTTACAGCTTCGAGCCACGGAGTGGAATGAACTGTGCAGCTAGCAGCTGAACAGATTCCAGCCCAAAATCCACATTCTTGAAACTACCCATTCTTAGGCAGTAACTTACTTGTGATTTTCCCTGCATTTCTCCTGCTTTTAGTCAGATTTTTATTATAGATTCCTCCTTACTCCTCCCTACAAGTTCTTACATGCAATGCCCATACCAAACACATGCTGTAGAGGGGAAAAGGTAAAATTCACCATCTGTAGAATGCAAACTCTAAGTACAAGTAAAGCAGATTTAAAAATAAAACCTTGTGTATTACAAGCAAGTAAAACATAAATCTGTGTACTACAACCAAGCACCAATAAGCTCTCAAATGAAAGTATGATTTTATGTTTAGGCATCTCTCTTATGAGAACTGCTCTTAAAAGCTGACTTCCCCTGCAACGTTCCTGCCTATATCACATTTTGCAACTTCCACACCTGCCCACAGCTCTCCACCAGCGTGCGATGAGAAGCAGCCTTAGGAATCCCCCTCTGGAGGGATGGTACAGAACACGTTTGAATCCACCAGTATTCAGATTCTTCTTATTTCTGCTATAAAATTTACTGTTTAAATACCACTTTACAGTTTCACTAAAATAGGCCCTTTTTACCTTTCCCTGCATAAATCACCATATTTAATCTGATCTGAGTTCTACAGGCATTCCTCTGCTGAATTTGGGAACAGTTATTTTAACCCATATTTGACTATTATCAGAACTGCACCTGCTTCTAAAACTTCACTTTGTAGACACCAACACTTATATCAAAAGTCTGACAGTTTCTCTCTCTGACAGAATAAATTACAACCCAAACTTTAAATCCAAACTCCAAGGCAGAACCAAGTTACCTTGTTGATGCTGTAACATTCCTGGAATCTGAGAGACTCCCTGTCATATCTAGATGCACCACAGCTGGCCTTTCAACAAGTTTCTCTGTGCTGTCTTCTGGAAGTTCTTCCGACTGCTCAAGCTTTACATCTTCCTCTTCTTCCAAGAGATCATTGATCTAAAAAAGATTTAACCGAAGTTAATGGATTGAAAAGTTCTTTTCAAGAGGTCGAGGGAACTAAAAGACCTTGAAAGGTATGAAAGTAACGTGTAGTAGGAGGACACTTTTCAATTTTAGGAAAAAACAGGCACACTAGACTTGCTTTTATGTAAAACTGTAAATTCTACACCATTAAAAAGCTGAACACTGGACAAAAACTGAAGAGGGAGAAGCACCTCTGATGCCTTGAATGAACACAAGCAGAATGAAGAAACAACAAAACCCCAACCACACTGAAATCACGAACTACAGAACCTTTCTTCTTCTGTGTTTAAAACAGATAATTCTCCTCTATTCCACAGGTAGCCTTATTCAAGTATCAGAAGCATTTTCAAACCCTCCTAGGGAAGGCAATACAGAAGTCTATGAACCCAAACTTCAAAGCTGTGAATGAACACTTACAAAGTTTCTGTGCTCTTGTCTATTTTTGTTTCTTTGTTTCCAAACACAGATGTTTTTACTGAAGCAGCAAAATACAGACAATTTAAAAAGCAAAACAATATAGCCAACTGGCAACTCAAGACAGCCAACTTCATTTTTTAAAAAGCAACTATGTCTAAAACATGAAAAGGTAAAGAGAACAAAGTGATTCTATTTGACTTCCAAGTTGCCTCTGTGATTGATTACTGACCTCCCAATCTTGCAAACCCAAAAATTAAAGCAGCAGCCTCAAGAAAATATGCTTTATAGTATCTGTCACCAGTGTAAAACAAAACTACAAAATTAAGAAAAATTGAAACTTCAGAAGTTTAAGATTACAGAGAAGGCAGAGAGGAGATATTTGTTAGTTTTTAAAAGGGATGTAAGTTATATGGCACTACATTCCAGGCAAGAAATGTATTTATCCCTGATTTTCCTCTGTAATTGCAAGAGGATGTGCCAGTGAACCAAAGACAAGCCCACCCACACACTGGGGCAGCTGCCAACAGGGCTGTGCGCAGCGGGGACAGCGGCCCTTCTGTCCCCACTGCACTGGCCCCCGACAGAAGTGCACTGTTGACATCTGGTGGAGACACCACGAAATTAACGGGACACCCCACCAACCCCCCAGCTAAGAGAAAAAAAACAAACAAAACCACACACCAAACAGACTTTGCGTTTAGGAAACCCTTTTGCTGAAACATATAATGAGGCACAGCCAAGTCAGTAATTTCAAAGCATGAGAGAGAGCACAGAGCAGCTCTGGTTTACAGAGCAGTTGTCCCAGCTCAGCAGCAGACCTCAGCCTCTGGCTGCAGGAGTCACAGCCCAGCTTTGTTCAGCAGCTCCCTGCATGCAGCAGGGCTGTGGCAGCCCTCAGTGCCAGACATATTCCTGCATGGAGCTTTGCAGAGGTGCAGCATTTGCTCGAGGAGCTCGCACAGCAGATGCTGCTTGCTCCAGAACCTGCTGCCCACACCTGGCAGACCAGACCAACGTCTACTGCAGGGAAGAGGAAGCAACCAACTGCCCCAGTACTTGCCTTACCTGTCTTGCTAGAGGAGAGGTTTGTGAGATAGGCTTTAAAATTCAGTACTTCTTGCTACCTACTTTAGCAACTGCTTATTATTTATCCTTTTTCCTCTTTACAGAAAATACATCATTTTCAAGTCATAGAATCAGAAACACCATTCAAAAACTTTGGCACAGGAAAGCACCACTGATAACATCATCAAGTGAAGTGCGAGACCCTGCATGTTCCTGTAAGACACACCTAGAAATACTCTTGACCAACAAGAGAGTCATTCTTCATTTGATCAAAAAACAGTTCTTTGTTCCTAAATTGGTAATTAGAAAGCTGTTTACAACAGTGTCTGTGTTGGGCAGGATATCACTGTTGGTTTAGTCCCTATGTATTTTTCAATACAGCACAGCTATACTTGCTACAAAAGCAAGAATTTCACAAGCATTAAGAAAATTAAGAAAATGCCAGGTTTTGTCAGTTTACAAGAAACTTCTCAAAGTCATACTAAAGAAACGGTATTTCAATATATCTTTCATAAACATAAATGTGTAACAGACAGTTAAGTGGTAACATACTGCTATTCAAAATATTCTTACCTGCTCAGTTATTGAGCTTAAATCATTAGTAGATGAAAAATCTTCCTCTTCATTTTCAAAAAACTCATAGTAGTTCTCCAGAAGTCCCGCCATTATTCTGCTAACTATTTCTTGTTCTTTCAGATCCTCCACATCTGTGTAAATGCTAAAGATTTCAACACTGTTTTAGTTTAAAAATCTAAATCCAACATTTCTCCAAAGAACACCTCTGAATGTCTTCTATGACTAAGTGCTACACTTCACACCATTTTATCCCCTATCCACTCTGAACACACAGAACTTTAAGCATGCCTTCACACTACTGCCTTATAAAGCTTTATACTATTTTATATTTTAAAATGATGAATTAGCAACTATTTAGTCAATTAACTTTTCATGAGAAATATTTAAAATTAAAGTATTTTCCTGAGGTGAGGAAACAACAGTATAAACTGGTACTTTAACAGCTTCTCCCAGAACTGTTTGCTTGCTACAAACAGTAGTCTTACATACTATCACTAAAATATTTGAAACTCAGAATAAATACAGTAATGCAACAATCAAACCAGTGGTTTCTCATGCCACAGCTCATAGACGAGCTACTGTTTAATTCTTAGCAAAAATTGTAAAACCAAAGTGGGGTGAGAGAGTGGGTGGAAACAGAAAGAAAGATTCTGCCTGAAACATATTGTGCACTTTGTAGTTTAGTCGTTCCTGGTCTGTGAGCAACAGTAACAAAGAGACACTCAAATTCCCACAGAAACACTGAATGAAATTTTATAATTAACTTACTGAAAAACATCCGGGCCAAAGACTGCAGCTAAAGAACTCGCTGACCAAATTTCTTCATGATGCGATGCTACGTTAGCTAAAAATTTACACAGAAACTTCAACAAACTGTAATTAACAGGTGGAAGCTGCTGCAAGAGGAACCTCAACTTTCTTCCAAATTCATCTTCATTATTATAATCTGAAAAAGTAATAAAAATATTTTAATCACAAAGAAGATACCTGCTTTTTAATATTTGATACTGATCAGCTTTTTTACTATGACCATGACTTACTTCTGAAAGTACAACTAATTTAGTCAAACCACAGCCTAAAATGTGAAAATTTACTTGCATTTGTTCATATTATCCACCACATTCCCTTCTGCACGTTTTCCCCAATTAATTCTCACTCAAATTTCTGATTTCAGAGGGCAAACTCTGCATGTTTTTGTTTTACCACTGCTACATCCCAGTTGCTTTGCAGAAGAGCTCTAGAGACAACAACAGTTCCAGATAGTGACTTAACTTCCATCAAGTTTAATTCTTCTGGCAGACAAGCAACTTCGACACCTTTTCCTTTACAAGCATCCCATTCTCACCACTCTACTTGCTTTTATAATACTTAAATGATAAATCCAAGCTATCTCAATGCAATCATCTTCACACATGCTTAGCTCGAAGCTTACTGATTCAATTTCAGATCTGAAAAAGGGTCACCATAAAAACTCCTCATTCTCACTCCATTTAACTATATTCTTCATCAAAATATGCCCCCATAAATCTCATTTGTTACCTCATCAGCCTTACAGGCAGCAAGGTTCAAAGAGTTTACAGCTGTTTGTACCTAACTGAGAAATTCCATATGTAGGAAAAGAAATGTCAGGAAAGCAAACTGGGAGAAAAATTGATACAAAGAGGCCTCCCCTTCTTTCTCAGACACTTGAAAACTCTTCTCAGATCAGTTAGAGAGGGAAAAGTATGTTTGAAGATGATGAGCCATCTCTGCCTCTCTAGATGAGAGAGCAGAGACATCCTAGCCCTTAATATCAAAGCAAAGAGTGAGTAAATTCCTTCCTGAGCATGTACAGGAACACTAAGCAGGAACTGTGCAGGATTTCATTTGCTCAGACACAGTCAACATCTACAGCCGCTGAATACAGGCAACCAAGTACAGAAAATAGTTGTTTCAACACATAACACAATAAAATGAACATTTCACTGACAGTTCTTACTCTAGAAATGCATTTTGGAAAGAGAACAGAAAGAAAAAAGACTTTTAAAAGTACTTTAACAATGTAGACTTTTAAAAAGAACCCAAGCACAGAGAGGTGATAATCAGACCACTTTGAACATACACATCTCCATGTTTTGTCTAACCAATCCATCCTGAAATTTAAGTTCTAAACAACCAGAGACCCAAAGGGAGAACGTTCTTACCTCTAACTGAAGTCCTGAGGCACTGAAGCATGGATACACACTTGTGGGACGCATGGCCTAGTGCACTGGGATCACCACATTCACAACTCAATTACCCAAATCACCTGTCTTTGAGGAACCACCTGCCTGCAATGAGCTTCTAACGATGCACACAGGCCACACCTTGCTGTATAATGAAGTTATCCTGAGGACTAAGCCTGACCTAATGGTATGGAAGGACTGCTGAAGAGAGAAAAGACCAGAACTAACATATGGGTCAATTATTACTACCACCTTCTGCATTTCTTTAAACAATTCCTCTGCTTCAAATCCAGCCGATGATGTAATTCTGGAAACTAACTGAGATATGTCTATCAGACAGGCAAAACTCAATTAGAGGAAATCAAAAGTCTAATTTTAGCATCTGAAAACACTGTTTAAGAGTTTCTGTGGTTTGATTTCCTTGTTACAGATAACTTTCACTGTTTCTGAAATAACTTTTACACTTAAAAAAAGACAGTAAAGACAATAAGCTGCAAGTTTAAGTGAAGTTTCTCCATATATTAAACAAAAGGGAACTGAACGGGGACTTGCAGGATAAAAACATATGTAAACCCATCCACAGTGATCTATTCAAAGATGGGAGAAAAAAAACAATTTTCACACTAGATTTTACAGTCATAGAAGGGAATTCTGCTGTCACACCAAGCGAGTACACCTCAATCCCATTTCCAGTCCTGACAGATAACATTGCAACCAAAGTGCACAGCAGTATTATCATTACTATTACACAGAGCACCAAAGACACTGTAGTGCCACTACAAATCTCAGATCAATACTGGGTTTTACTCTTAAAATCATAAAACAAAAACATTGAATCAAAAATAGTTATTACCTTGAGAAAGTTGCATCAAATGTATGTGCAAACTGCCTGGAATAACTGGCTCTGGAAGTTCTTGAAGAAAAAATCTAAGAAGGCTAATAGCTGAGGGTACATCTGCTTCTTTAACCAGGTCCACATCTTCTCCATTATCATATCGTTGCCGGAGCCACTCCACTGTCTCAGCATTCCCATTGACTTGGAAAAGTCCTTCTTGTTCCAGACCCCCTGAGTTAGAAAAAAAATTGTGGAAATAAACTTTTAGCTCCAGTATAGACTAACATATCAGAAAAAATACTGATAATCAGATATGCACAATTCCCATACTGACTGAAGCATTTTCTGGAAAACAGTTTTGCGAGACTTCCAGCAGTTCTCTTCCCATCACACACATTCTTGTGCCCAGGTAACAATAAAACAACAAGGGAAATGTTAGCAGTCCCTGAACCACAGCACTTTCTATCAGGTGCCCTGCTGAGCTGACTGCATTACTGTTTGCTAGAAAACAGTGATAACCATAACAGAAGGAGTAAACAAAGGAAGTACCCAAAACAACCAAATCATACCCAATTGAATAATTAACTTCAGAAAACAAGTACGTTTCAAACTCTACAATCTGTTCTGTAAGAATAACAGAGAAATACATTATTTTAAATACAGCAAGGTAATACATACCATGTTCCTCAATATAGTCCACGACATGGCGGACTATGAATGGAACCTCATTGTCTGGTTGCCCTTCTTGCTGCAGCTCATCAAGTGGAATTCCAAATATTTTGTTAGCAAGAACAGAGTTGCAGTTACTCAAGGAAGGGGAGGAGCTCTTCCTCATATCTTTTTGCAGCCAAAAATCAAAGCTGTCTTTTCTGTCAATAGGAGAAATTAAAACCAAAAAACCCACTTCAATATATGCTGTTGAAAGCATTGATCTGTAACACAAATTGTTTTAATTACCTAATGCTAATACTCTCTAGTCTGTCTCCATCCATTCACTGATTTAATGGACAGTTCTGTAATGGCTCCAAACACAGCTAACTCGATAAACGACTATCACTGAGGTGTTCTGTCCAACTCTCAACAGAGGACTGAGAAGAACACATATAGCAGCAAAGAAAATGCAGAAAATTCTGTTACCAAATTTCTAATTAAGTTCTAAGGTACTTTGGTAGAGTCTTCAGTACTTTTTCTGACAGCATTTAGTAGTCAGGCTTTCAGAACTCAGTATAAAAGCCCTTCAATAGGAAATGAAACCAATGGATCACACCAAACCAAAACCCCAAGTTTCAATTATATGAAATGATTAAGCATTTTGTGATACACAACTGCACTGTAATAATTTTTAAATATACTTGGCATTTTCTGGTCTACATAATAAAGCTTTCAACACCTGCATCAAATTAAAATTTTTACTGAACAGAAAACCCCCAAAGCTAGTTTCTAGATGCTCAGTGATACCATTCTATCATGCAGAAGCTCAAGCTTCACTTGCAAGTCTTTGCTTGATAAAGGATCTAGATAGATAACAAAGCGCAATGTAAGTCACTCAGTCAAGCTGTTATCCTGTCAAAACCAAAATATTTCTTCTAGCAAAGAAAAAATTGCCCTTTCAAAATAAATAATAAAAAGAAAAGAAAACATACTTGCTTAAATGCAAGCGGTCACTTTCACAAAGGCTGGCACATAGAACATGAAGTATATGCTGTTAGTCAAAGCACTGCAACCAAACTAAAATTCTCTGTTTACTAGTAGGTAAATTCTAATAGATTAGACATTCTGAAATCCATACTTGCTTTTCTTTTTTTTTTTCCCCAGTAAAACAACTTAAGACACCCACCTCAGAGTACTTAAACAGCCGAGTTTGAAAAACGCTTTCTGCGCCAGCTGCCCTCACTGACCAAGCATTCTTTTGTCATTTATGGTTGTTTAAGATTATGGCAAAAGATCAGCCTGTAGTTCCTCATTGAAGAATAGCAGAACTCGATCAGTACTTCAGCAGTTAATCTGAAAATAAAGAAAATATTATTAGATCATAAAGTTTTCAACAGTTTTAAACTCAGTCACGAATCTAAACATCACATTAGAGGAATTCTTGTCAAATCATCAGTTTCTGGTTCTGAACAAGAAAGCACAAAGACCACACTAGCATAGCTTATGAGAGAGCCCTCAGAACACCAAACCTGTTTTTTCACTCATGAGTTAACCAAACCTGAAGTGAAAGCTAGCATGGGACATCTACATCTTAACAATCAGGAAATAATTTGCAGACTCATTCAATCCTCTTCCAAAGAATCAAGGAGGGCTAAGTAGGTTACACAGAGTGTTTTAAAGTACCTACCATACTAAAATATTTAATGGCTATGAAATTTTTAGAAGGATCTCAGGCACTAGTTTAACACAACATCTTTAAACAGCGAGACCAAAACCAAAATCCTTACTAAGGAACATTTATAGTCGACCAGTTTCTGGTGGTACTGATCATCTTTTCTAGGAAGTTGACAATGTGGCCTAACGTTTGCCAGTTCAAAGTACAAGTGATCATCAGATCTGGATACAGGAAGCAACTTCCCCAAGTCAGATTCCATAGAACCACCCACATTTTTACCACCTTTTATTTAGAATCCAGATTATCTGGACATTTTTCATGTTCTCAGCTCTCAAAATAGCTACAAACCATAGTAAATTGCCTTTATGATTTTCTGTGGTATTAAAAATTTAAATTGCAGCTTCATGGCACAGTAGAGCCAATGTAATGCCCCGAATCAGTCAAAGGGTCACCTCAGCCCCTTGATCTCACCCATTACCTGCTCTAAATAAACTCAAGCAACTGTGACTGGGCAAAACAAGCTTGTAACACACACACTCACACAACCACAACACACATCACCAAAACTAGACAATAAAGAGGCTTTCCCCAGCTTCAAAGTATATTCACTGAAACCTTCTGTTTCATAACCAGAGATTGATATGACAGACTGAAGACAAGTATCTTCTCTCCCTTTGTTCTCCCACACCAGCTCTTGCTTCTGTCCCACATCAGGACAAACAAACTTCATCTTCGCCTGCAAATTCCTGACAACCAACCCCTCTGGTTTCAGTACCAAAATGCCAGACCATTCATTAGCCTATCACAACAGGAACCCAGAGTACTACCAGTAGTCTGAATAAAGCAGTTTTCCTGTTCCCAATCCCCCCCAAACTGCATCCACGTGCTAAGGGAATTGGTCATAAGCTCTATGTAAGACTGCTTCCCCGGCCTCAGCATTTTCTTGCATTGGGGCCTAGAGGAAAAAGTATTTCAGGCTTAAAAGTGTTTAAATTGTCTCTGTCTATTGCCTTATATTACACACAGGTTGTAAATCCGTTATGTCTCACACAAGTGAATCCTGGTCTCAGATCAGGGCTCCAGGTGAGCTAAGAACAGAAAATGAAGGGTTATAGTCCAGTCAAGGGGTTTTACTTTTTCTTTTTTACCATCCTATTCAAATCTGTTATTGAAAATTCTTGGTTACTAAAAGATCCTGCCAGATTCCAACAGTGAAGCAGTCGCAATTCATGACCCTCCTGTAATTTATGAAGGCCTTGTACAGCCATTTTTCTTATTGTTACAGTATATTAAGTGAAAGACAACATAATCTTTGCGCATAAGTAGATTTCAATCAATTCAAATATATCATGCAAATTTTAAAATAGCAAGTTGCACACAGTCTATTTTCTCAAGCTCTACCAAAGTCAGCCTGTCCACAACGAACCAGAAAACCTCACACTGCCAGCTGTGGGGTTAAGGGCAGCTGGGAGAAAACCTTTGATGGATCTGCCGCAATGCTTCAGGCTGACTTGCTAAAACCAACAAACAAAACTTCAAAACAAACATCACCTAATAAAAAGACCAAATTAGAAGTAACCACTTCTTTATAATTCGGCACCAAATGAACAAACTTGAGGCTCAGCTTTCTCAGCAGAGGCAACTTTGTGCTCAGTTCACTGACATAAAAGCTCAGCCACTTTTGCCAGGTGCAGCAGATGAACAGGTTGCCTGAATATTAAATTCATTCAGGAGGCATGAAAAAAAGAAAAAAATACAGACTTCTATTTTAACTGGCTTGGCAATGTAACAATGAAGTTGAAACAGCCTGGTTGTCTCATTGTTAGAGCAAAACCGGATTTACAACCCAGGTTTATACTTTAAAGAAAGCTTTACATGGCTTATTATCACCTAGAAAAATTAGTGAAAGCCTCATTTTCACCCTCTCAGACACACACATACTTTTACACACATTTCAATATATCATTATAGGCAACAATTTATTTTCAGAGCATTTTCAGTCTTTTCCCTTTTAGCTCAGGCTTTGGTATCTTCACAGGCTGTGATACAATTAATCTGACATTTACCAAATCTAGAAAGAGCTAGAAACTCTAGAAGTTATTCAACTTCCAGCAAGTTTTCTTTCCTGCTATTTCCAACATTGTAAAAAACTGTTAATAATTAAACGTTTTATCTCCACTTTTTAAATGGATCAAAAGCTTTCCCATTTGCCCTCCCTTGACTCAGGAAGTGCAGCACTTTGCTGCAGACACATGAAAACTAGGACAAGACATGTAACCTTCAGGACTATTTCCAGAGTCTTTTACGAATACTAAGCAATGCTGTGGAGTTTTTTAGTACTTTTTTTTGCCTTGCTCAAACAACTCAAGAAGTAGGAGCTAACCCATTCAGTCAACTCCTTCTACTTTTGCCCGTGTTATCCTGATCCTTTTGAGCACGTGCTTCCCCCACACAATTTCACAACCAAAACGCTTCACAAGTTCTATCAAGAAAAAGAAAAAAAAAAGCAACTAAAAAAACCCACACAGAAGAAAACTACCTAGCTTGAGTTTAATTATAAACATTCTGGTTACTTTTTTTCAATCTACTTCCCCTCCTTGTTACTACAAACATTTAAAAACATCCTTAAGCTATAATCATGCTCTACAAAACATAAATGCAGGAAACTAAAAATACGCCTTATTATAACCACGTATTATACCACAATTTTACAAGAGACTGAAAAAAACTTACTGTCCTTTGCAACATGTTGAGCCCAAGCATCCTAAATGAAGGTAAAACACAGAGTTTTGTTCTGTATTGTGGATTTCAGTGCTCTCGTGTTATTTTAAAAATTTTGGTTTGTTTTTTTTATTAAGGAAAGTTCTTCAGAGAGTCTACAGGGAAAACAGCACCATGAGCTTCATTCTGCCATCATAACAGCATTCACTTATCTTGGCAACTCAAGAAGTATTTACACCCACACATGAAACGCCACTAAAGACCCCACAGAATATATGGCTAACTGTTAATATTTGAGGAATACACATGAAAATATAGACTTACATTTAGTACAGCTTTTACATTAATGACTGAAGAACAAATAACATACGGGTACCGTTTTAAATTAAAGTCCTCAGGGTTCCACCACCTTTCCTTAAAACAAAGGAATGAAGCAACAAATAAAAATAAACAAAGAAAGGCTGCAAACTGAAACTGTGCCATAGGAATGAAAACATTAATTCTGCGTGTAGAATTTCTGCCACAAGTCTCAACTATTTAAGCAATTCTTTTATTTGCTTGTTTTATGTAGCAAGAAATTCCTATCGTCTCTGAAGCCAAACCCAAAGCTAACACTGACTGCTGTTCTGTTCTATTTTTAATATATTATTTCGTGGCATTAGCAAACATCGCCAATGACTTTTTTTTTTTTAACACATAAAAGCAAAAACTAACTGTAAGATTTTCAGATAGGAAAAAAAAGCAACAAAATGGCTTGTCCCTGCTTCTCAGGAAACACACCTCACGTTTTTTGGCTTTTTCAGCCCGGACTGCTGTGATCCCGTGAACCATCACATGCCGGTAAACTAGATCCTAAAAGATCACATACACATCCTCCAGTATAAAGAGGATCAATGCTTTTTGTCTGCAATAATTACTTACAAATAAAATTCCACAAAAAACATTAGAGTGTCTCAAAGTTTTTGATTTCACACTCTATGTTTGATAAAGAAAAATAATGTATTATGCTACTCATATGACTTAAAGCTAGACAAAACTTGTGATGCCCCCCTGGATGCCTACAGCAAACATACTGTTAAATCCAAATAAAGAATTGATTTTTTGGCTAAGTTTGAAATTCTCAAAGTTATAACAGATTTTAAGAATTTCTAAATGATGGCCAAAATTTAAGACACAGATTCCAACTGGGAGTCACAAGGAGCTCTCCTCATGTAATCATCTCCTCATGACATCATCCAGAGCCAGCTGCCAGGCGTGAGCAGGAGCAAGAAGGCTTCCCTGGGAAACTTTTGTGTCCCAGCTCACTGCAGAACACACAGAGCCATTCGGCAACTGCTGTACTACACACTAGTCATGTTTCAAAAAAATGGCAACCAGCACTCTTGATCTTATTCTTAAGTTCTGTTGAGTTAAAAGGAAACTGATTTTTTTTGTAATGTTATGTCAGAACTGTAACAATTGACTCCCATGGATTTTTATGCCATTTGTACACTCAAATTACTGCTAGCATTCCCAATGGATGAACTGCTTTTGGGCAAAAGAGCTTTTGCTCATCTGATTTTCAGCTTTTGTTCAGCTAACTAGTAAAAACAGAGTATCTTGCTTGTTTGAATTAGTCCAGTCAAAACTGAAAAGATGGCCAGGCTGGGGAGGGGACATGGCTTGGAGTAAATTTATACAAAAGACAAACTGAAATAAACCCCACAAACAGAACTCTTACCACAAAGCCAGGACATAGAAAAGGACAAACTTGTCTCAAGAGCACAGTTAAAGGCATGCAGAGATGTGCCAGTGCTTGAACAGACAGAGAACATCCTCCATTTAAAAGAATAATCACATTTAAGTAGTCATTAATATATTTGAGTAGTCAAAACAATAATTATTTAAAATAAAAGTTTTTAAATCAGTAAGATTAGCTTAAAATAGATTCTTAAAGCAAGATTTCCTCTTTTTGACTGTCAGTGAAATCAGCTACCATGAGGTATTTTAGTCACAAGTCTAGACTGGCAAATTAGACAACTGGGCTGTTATTTTAAATTTAATAAGCTGGTCCTCTTAAGAATACAATCCCCATTCCATTAAGGCATACTACATAAATTTACTACTACAATATTTAACTTGCAGTGTTGAGAGAATCTATGTTAGAATAAGTATCTTCTCAAGCAGATGTGACTTTCCTGCTCCCTTTGTTTCTCATTATGGCTCCTAACTCTTCACTACCCTGTTTGCTTTCTGGTTAAGTAGGAATCAGAAGGAAACCAGCTCACTACAGTTTTGCACACAATCACAAAAGAAGTCAGCAGAAGCATGAACACCACCTCTTTAATTAATGGACTGTTTGCCTGTGTATGCCTTCACATGTGCACACACACACACATTAAACCTCAACTCTATTAGCAGAAATTCTCCATCGTTTGCCACCAGCACTTCTGAGACAGTCTCAAAAACCACTCAACTGACAAAATACTGGTTATACTGACAAAGGAAGTAGAAGAACAAAAAATACAGCATAAGATTTAGTGGAATGCAATTCTAACGCAATTTTTGTTTCCTGGGAATGTGGCAGCAAGCCTTCTAATTTACAAATTAGAACAATTTAAATTAAGCCTTTATGTCCTTACCATGCAAGAAAGCAACAAAACACCTCATGAAAGCTCCTCTGGAAGAGATATAACTGAAACTAATAGAATTTTGGATTTTGGTTTTTTTTAATTTACAAGCCAAGAAACCATAATATTGATTAGTATTTATTTTCCAGTCATTACAGTTTAGTCTACAATTTCGGTTGACAGAACCTGGTCACACTGTCTCTGAAAAAGCCCATCATTCACAGACCTTCACGAGAGCCAGGTCCTATCTATTAGAAAAACTTCAAATACAGGGACTGATTTATGCAACATTCCAAAAAAATTCTACACTTTTAAAGAACAAGCTGAGAGATCACCAAAATGTTAGCTGGTTTTGATATGCAAAAATAATGCTTTGTATTCACCCACTAGATAAAATCCAAAGGCTTTTTCACAGCATTACAGCAACTTATAATCCTCCAACTACATTGTAGCAAGAAAATAAAACCATCAGCAATACCAGAAAAAGTAGATGTTTGCTCAGTGCCTCACACCCACCACCACACACTGCCAGATTTGCTCTCATCTGCTGCTGCCAATGCACATGTGCAGAATTATAAAGAAACTTCCTGCTCGCACAGATCCCATCACACTCTTAACAGCAGTAGTTAATAAATAAAAAGGCTTTTGTATCTTGTGTAACAGCTAATTATATTCATCCTACTCGCCACCCCCCAATGCAAAGCTCTACTCCACCAACTGCACACATCTCTGCCCCTGCATCAGATAATGCAGAACTTCAGTGCAATGGCATTATAAAAGTACAGTAAAGTAACAGACAGGAAGAAACTATCAGTAAAACTATGCAACTTGAGAGCTTCATGTTATAAAACCAAAGCAGTTTAACAATTGTCACTGCTGTTAAAACAGACTTTGGAACAGAAGTCAAGCTACCTCAGAGACACCAAAAAAGCAAACTATAAATATATAATGCACTTAATTCATTATACATAAGTTATCCTATTACGTACATTTATCATCAGTTTGTTTCTCCCCTCCCAAACAGGTAAGCAGAAATACACACTGGAACTCAGCAGATTACAAAATGGTTACACAGCCCCTTCATTATCGAAACATTGCCTCTGTCAGAACCTTCAGCACGTGCCACCAAAATAAAGGACAGGCTCAGCATCTCCACTGCACTAAGACATTTCAATGAAGAGTTCAATGCTGTAGCAATGATTCTCTGAATTTCAAGAGATGGGGAAAGAAAAAGAAAAGACGAAAAAAAGAGGTCTGGTACTGAGGAATCCCGTCAAAACCTGATTATGACTAAATTCAAAGACACCACCAGAAATCATAAGGTTAAAAGTTACATTGCAGACTAAAATTAACTAACCTGATTACATTACTAGAGTGCCAAGACAACAAAAGATTTCATTAAATGTGAAGTTCAGCAAAAAGGAGAGAAAACCTTTCAAACATACGCACTTTAAAAAAAGAGTACAAAGGAAGAAAGAATCTCATTCGTAAGATTCCAGCTCTCACCTTTTCAGTTTTGTCCAGGTATTATTATCCTACACAGCTGAGCATAGATTTTAATCCTGAACACACTGCAGGGAACACTGAACAGAAAGAGACACGTGAGGAGAGCTGCCAGCGTGACTGGAACCTGGACAATCAGTGCAGGGTTCCCACCAGATACAGGGCTCAGATCGAGCAAATGCCCCACCCAAACGTCCTTAGAAATGTCCAAACAGTGAAGAAAATAAAAACCATTTAAACCTCTCAATAGGAAATAGCCTCTGCAATCGGAGTCTTTGTTACAAGCTGTTTGAACAGAAACATAAAGCCATATCTGTATTTTAAGCTCGTTTGGCATATTTAAACAAATATACAGGATTTCACATATTTACAGGGGAAAGACCACAAGAGTAGAATTGTTTGTTACTATCACAGTAGAACGGTTTTCGCTGATCAGAATACGGTCCTGCAAAATATTACCCATTTCTTGTACTGAATGACTCCACCCATATGTTGCAAACATAACAGGTTTTGACTTTCTAAACTATGTTTTTAAGGCTTCAAAACAAATCAGCTCTGCAGAAAAAAAATCCTGGTAGAAGATGCAGTAACAAATACATTTATGTTTTTGGCTGCAATAATCCACAAAATTCACTTCACCTGAACTGACTGAATTTTCACAAATCTCAAAGCTGGCTATTAAGCCAGTACAAACTGCGAAGATAAATCTGAATTTACCAAAGCTTTGAGACAGCTAGTCATTCTCAAACAAATTTTTTGCAGGTAAAATCTCTTACCTTATAGAAAATAATAGTAAGCAAGACTGAATTGCTCAATTTTACTAACTTTCCAGGGAGCAATGTAAAATTCTTGTATTCTCTGCCTGAATCCAATTTCGACAAGAGACAGAGAGCCCCTCTGCTGAACAACTGATAGAGCCATCACTTTACAAACTGCATGACAAGTAATAATCTCCCTTTTCCATAGCCCTTCACAGCAGATTTAATATTCCTTCGATTCTGTACCTCCTCCTCGTGTGTTTTTGATAAAGTGTTATTTTTCAGTTCTTAATTAACAGTCTTCACATCTGAAATAACCAATAAATATACATCCAGGCCTGCAATGCAAGGAAAAAAGTTAAAAAAGTTTGCCATCCTTCATCCTTACAGATGCAAATGATGAACTGCCCTGTTAATCCACTCCCACCTAAATGGCCAGTAGATTTTTGTGCTAATATGGCAGTAAAATTAACCTGGTGCTATGCACTGAATTGGAGGACAACTCGAAGCATTCTCTTACCGACATCACTTCCTCTTCCATATAGCTGCAGCTTCTTTTGTGGGGGATGGGGGAAAAAAGAGAACAACCACATTAAAAAAAAAAAAAAATCCAAACTAAAAAATCACCTCAGACTTGGCAGGTTTTACTCACTTTCCAATGAGCCCTGGAAAGGGGCATCACCGCTCAGCTGTAACATTTGACCGGAAATCAAAAAGCTGAGTATTAGAAAAGGAAAAAACCCTATCTCATAAAGCCTTCACACACAGCAAGCAGGGACTCACAGAACTTTCTGAAAACTGTTCCAAATGCACAGAATATTTCTTCAGCCTCACCTACTTTTGCAAACATGCCATTATGTACATTAGAAAGCAACGCTTCACTGCTTGCACAGGTCTCAGGATATGAGCTACACATGACAAATGTTAAATTAAGTCTACTAAGGAGCAGCGGGAAAATCCTCCAGTGTTCCAAGCAACACAAAAAGGAAGTGCCCAAACTAACGCAGAGCAGATAACAACTATCGTTTGCCAAACTCAGACGTTTTGACGTGTTGTCCATGTCAAAATTTGCAAGCATTAAAAGTTACCAGGAGCTTCTCCAAATCAGCTTTCTTAAACGTAACCACGGGACACTCTACTTGATTTGATTTTTCTAAAACAATACAGTAAATTTCCAGTTTGATGCTTTCAAAACATTGAGGTATTTAATTCCTTATTGTTACACAGTCGAGACAAGGAAAAGATCCCTATGGAGCCAAACAATGTATAAAATACAGACAAAGAAGATTAAAAGAGATTCTAAACATCTTCAAGTCTATGCAACAAAGAACATATAAAGCAATTTACTAGTAATGAGCAGCAAAAAAACCAAAAAAAAACAACAAACGAAACAGCTAAACTGGTTATAATATAGGCCAACAAACCAGCTTTCTATTCTTTTTATGTTGGCAGATTAGACTGCACGGAAGATAGAAAAACTTCAAACCTAAATGCTAATCCAGTTTAACAATTTGTTCTAAACTCACATACTAACAATTCCATCCCTGAGGACATTCAGGAACCCATGCCAAAAGAAAAATAAACAACTGTGGAGTTTTTTATATATTCACTTTCTTTTTTGTTTTTTAACAGGCAAGAGTCATTACATGGTATTTACTTTCTTCATCTGTTACTTCTTTTCCCCATCTTGAGCATGACAGCAGTAAGAAATTTTGTAAAAATTTCTTAAAATGCAGCCAGACCAAGGAACCTGAGAATAAGAGAGTTGTGCATTAAAAGCTGGCGTTGCAGTGCGTGATGGCAGGGTTTTTGTTGTTGGGTTTTGCTGCGGATTTTTCCAAATCTGGAAGGAGCACCCCAACACCGGGACATCTCACGTTAAAGCAACTATTTGATAGCAAGAAACATTTCCACTCAAATGTTCAAATCTCTAAGGAGCTTCCATGAACAATGGAAACCCACACCGACAGACCCCTCAGAAGATAGATTTGGTCACAGGCTGGCGCGTTAAGTCAATGACCCAGCGCTCTTAATGCCAGCGCTGCACTGCCTTCGTGATCACAGGCGATTTAGTGACTGCCCTTCTTTCAACTTCTGGGACCAACTTCGTCCGCAGGAAGCTGCGAGGCTGATGCTGTCAGCGCGCCAAGCCCCATCGCAGGGGGCACCAGGCTGGGCCGTGGGAGGAGGGAACAGCCTGGGCACACAACTCCTGGAGGAGCCGGGTTGTCAGCGCTGCCTGCGAGGTCCCACCGACACCAGCCCGGGAGACGCTCCCGCCTCTTGACAGCTCCCTGCGAGCAGCTCCAGCAACTCGGCAGGAGGAAGTTCCCGCGCCCCGCTCGGCGCCGGTGCCAGAAGGTTCCTGAAGCCTGAGGTGACACCGGCCAGCCTGAGCGGGGACCCCCCGCGCATGCGCCCCGCGCCCCTCACCGTTGCCGGGTGACTCGCCCTCCCCGCCGTCCTCAGCACCACCAGCAGGTTCCTCCGCCTCTTCCTACCCCGGGGGCCGGCGCGGGCCTCTCCTCGCCGCTCCGCTCTCCTCGCAGCCCTCTTTCGCCGGCCGCTGCCCGCGCCGTGTGCCGCGGCCGCCGCGCTGCC
>VZTE01000758.1:4207-34657 GCA_013397775.1 Eulacestoma nigropectus
TGGTACATCCTTTTTTTTTTTTCTCTTTCTCTCTTTCTCTTGTTTTTCATTTTAAGTGAACCTTACCTCAGATTAGCTGAGGTAAAGCCAGTGCATGAAGATTTCTGCCGTGGGTACATAGCCAATTTGGCTCCAAGGGTCTCTAATCCTGCACTCCCGGGGTGGTTTTTTTTAATGGTTTTAAGAATTCAGATGCTGTTATTTTCTAAATTATTTTTTTGTAATAAACATTTTTTTTATTAAAATAAGAGTTGTTACCATTTTTCACAGGATGGTTTTCCTTATTCTTTTTTATCCCTACCCTTTTCCTTGCACTCCCCAACATCCCTCCCTGCTCCTCCGTGGGATGATTCCCTAACCCTCAGTTTCTCCAAAGCCTAAAGCACCTGGACACCAGTATTCCCTACCAGAGAGGACTCCAGTGGCCAGGACCTTGCAGCCAGGTCCTGCTGCAAGACCAGCAAAAATGGGATAATCCCACCTGGAGGAGACACAGCCAGGCTCACCCTGGGCACGCAGCACAGATGCTGCAGCAGGTAAATCCTCAATGGAAACACCAACTCTGGCTCTGCTTCCCAACAATAAATAAATCCAAGTTTAATCCACAAATTGCCTGGGCCTCCCTCCTGCCAGGCCCTGGCTCCTACACAAATTGTCCATCAACCCTAAGTAGGATTTCTTGGCCACACAAAAAAAGAGGCACCACGGCTGCCATGGAAGGTGAAATAAATGCGGGGGGTGGGATGCTGGGATGGGGCTGCTGGGCTCCCTCTGGATGTTTTTGGCCAGGTCCTTTCTCATGGATGCTTTGGGAAGAGGTGATTATCCACCCAGCCTGCCTGGATGAATCCTCCTGATCCTATTTAGCTGGAGCTGGAAGCTCCCACCCCTGTTTTGGAGAAGAAACCACAATTTCTGCCCATTCCCAGTGGATTGTGGACTCCTGGCTGGTTAGCTGGGTGTTCCAGGTTCTGGAACACCTAAAATCCTGGAATAGTTTGGGTTGGAAAAGACCTTAAAGATCATCCAGTTCCAACCTCCTGCCATGGACAGGGAGACCTCCTGCTATCCCAGGTTGCTCCAAGCCCCATCCAACCTGGCCTTGAATGGGTCTGGATTTGTCTCCCAGACCAGTTTTGTTGGAGTCTCTAAAGGAGCTGACTGTCCTCCAGGATGCTCCAAGCCTTCCCACTGGTCCTTGAGGTGCAAAGAATCTCGTCTGGATGGCTGGGAGAAGGCAAAAACCTGGAAAATCATCCCATCCAAAGCAGGAATTTTGCCTTTGCCTTTGCCCACTGCCTGCCCAGGCAGGAAGATCATGGTGACCTGATCCCTGGGAATTTGAGAAGGTGGATAGGGATTCTGCCCTTCTACTCTGCTTTGGTGAGATCCTGCCTGGAATGTTGTATCCAGCTCTGGTGGCCCAGCACGGGAAGGACGTGGATCTGTGGGATCGAGTCCAGAGGCACCAAGATGATCAGAGGGATGGAGAACCTCTGGAAAGGCTGTGAGAATTGGGAGTGTTCAGCCTGGAAAAGAGAAGCTTTGGGGCGACCTAATTGTGGCCTTCCAGGACCTGAAGGAGCCGACAAAAAAGACGGAGAGGGACTATTTACAAGGATCTGGAGTGACAGGACAAGGGGGAATGGCTTCCCACCGATTGAGATTAGGGTTAGATGGGATATTGGGAAGAAAGGATGTTTGACAAGCAGGTGGAAGGATAAGTGTGATGGCTCCAAAAAGGAGGAGACATCCCTGCAAAGCAGCATCCCGAGGGATTAGTGGGTGCTCACCTTGTTTACGGAACTGCCGTAGGCAAATCCAGTCTAACCATGAATTTTGGTGGCATTCTCTAATTCCTCTTGGAAGGGGTGGAAAAACATGAGGAGAGTGAAGGCTATTTCACAAATCTGGCACGGTTTGGGTGTTCCTCAACTGCTCCTGCAGAGCAAAACCTTTAATCTTTCCAAGATTCCTTCTTATTTTGGTGCCCACATTTTCCCTTTCCAAAGCCAGGGATGGAGGCACCTCTGGCTCCAGGGAATGCTGACATGAGTGGTGGGTGCTCAGTGCTTCCTGGGACCCATGGAAGGGATGGTTTGGAGACTGGATGACCTTGGGAGGGGAAGAACAACTCCAGCCTGTCGAGAGGAGGGCTGTGTCTTTTGGGAAAGAGCCAAAGGAAAACTGATCAACGGAGCACGGGAGAGAAAATGAGACACCCAGAATAGCTCCGGGTCTGGTTCTGTGCCTCGCTGGGAAAGCCTGAAACATCCACATGATCTTCCCTCTATCCCAGTGAGAGGCTCTCCCGATGTGCCAAGGTCCTGGCACCCCGTGACACAGCCATGGCACCCCCAGTCGTGATCCCTGGCAGGTACAGAACCTGGGAGATTGCTCCCTCAGAAAGAACTGAGCCCAGGCCAAGTTTTTTAAGTGGGATTTTTCTAATCAGGAGGATTAGTCCTCATAAATTCGGGTGGAGGGCAGTGTGGAATCTGCATCTGGGATTTAAATGTGCCCGTCCTTGTGGCTTCCTGCCCCACAGAGCACCTGATTTTCCCTCTGCAGGGCAGGGACCTCTCCAAATGGAATTTTCTCTTCCCTTTTTGCTCCACTTTCTCCCAAAATCCTTGTAGCGCCCTACACCAGTGCATATTGCAGGGAGTTTTGGGGTTCCACGTCCTGGTAAACTCAGATTTTGCAACAGATATTGCTCCTTCCATCAGGGACTCAAAACAATTCTCTGTGCACCAGTGAGACAAACAAATCAGGGAGGGATGGGGGGAGCAGGGACTTTGGGGAACAGAGCCAAAATCAACTCTGGATAAAAAGTCCTGCCCAGAAAGAAACAGGAAGTTTTGAGGAACAATTAGAGGAGAAAATGAAGAGCAAACTCCCCCCAGAGCAGGAATGGGAAGCACTCTGGGGCTGGCTGGGCTCCTTGGCTTTATTTATTCCCGGGACTCTCCTGGCTGGGGCCTCCAGGTGATGAGTTCCTCACTTCACAGTTTTGGGAGCACATGTCATGGTTGAGGTTCATTAATCTCCCCCCGCCAGCGTCCTTGATGAGTGATTTTAATTTTGCTGCCTCTCAGGTTACCCTGAGCCGTGAAGAGGTTTAAAAACACCCCTGGGTTGGGGCATTTTGATTTTCCCGTTTAGGATCGAGGTGCGACCTCTCCGAGAGTGGATCCTGCTCCTTCACTCTGCAGCTGTGGTGGCAACAAGGGGTGATCCCAGATCCCTGAGAGTTGGTTTTGCATAGAAGCAGCCTTGGAGGTGACTTAAAGGTCACATCTGATGGAATTCTGCCCTGTTTGCCACCAGTGATGGCTCCGAACATCCTGCTCAGGGTAAGGAAAGGGCTCTGACATGTGAGAAGAAACAGCATCCTCTAAAAACATATCAGGGCCAGCCCTGTCCCAGAAAACTTCATCCTTGTCCTGCATCCCCTTGAATTCCACGCACACACGAATCCCTGTAGGGCCACAGCCATGTACAAAAAACCAGGAGCCCTCTCCACTCTCCTCCCTCTGCTCAAGCACACTCTCGTTTTTCTGGGAAAATCCCTCTCTCCGGGTTTCTTCAGCCTCGCAGCCTTTAGGGGTCACTCCTAGCAAGATTTCCACCATTTCCCTGCAGCCTCAAAAGGTGGAAACGTCCTGGAAAAGCCGGCGGTGCCATCAGGACTCCTGGTGTCCCAGCGTGTCTTGTGCTGAGTGTTCCCAGTTTCCTGTGGCTTTACCTGGGCACGATCCTTCCCTTTTCTTCTCCCGAGGAAAGAGGCGGATGGAAACTGCATCCTACCCAGCTCCAGAAGGTGAAGGATGAACAATCCAGGGCATTCAATGCCGGTGTCATTTTGGGATGTAAAACCTTGCAGTGCCGCTCGAAGGACATCCCAAATTCCATCTCCATGCTGTCCAGCTCGAGATGGGCTCAGTAAAGTGGGATGAACCGGTCTGGAATGGGAATAACAGCAGGGATCATGCACCTTTCCCAGCGTGACATGAGGGCAGGGATCTGCCCGCTTTATCCCCTCGGTGGCTGTCGTTGGCTACATCCAGAGCGACGACTCCAACAGCAGGAGACAACGTTCCTGGGCAGTGGAATTCCATCACCTGCCCTTTTCCATTGGGCCCAGGCCAGAACATTCTGTCTCCAGGAATTTGGGGTGGGGGTTTGGCTCCAGAACAGCCTGTTCTGGATGAAGATATCCCTGTTCTTGCTGGGGGACCAAGTCGTTCCAAGCCCCATCCAAGCTGGCCTTGGACACTTCCAGGGATGGGGCAGCCACAGCTTCTCTGGGAATTCTATTCCGGGCCCGCACCACCCCCATAAAGAAGAATTTCTTCCCAATATCCCATTTATCCCTGCCCTCTGGCAGTGGGAAGCCATTCTCTGTGTCCTGTCACTCCAGGCCCTTGTCCGAAGTCCTTCTCCAGCTCTCCTGGAGCCCTTTTTAGGCACTGGAAGAGGATCTATGTTCTCCATGGAGCCTTTTCTTCTCCAAGTGAGCACCCACAGCTCTCCCAGCCTGGCTCCAGAGCATTTCCTATCCCTGCACATTTACCCCCTGAATCAGCAGCCCCCCATAACCCTCAGGGAGTGGTTATCACCCTTGGAGAAGCAGTTCCCATCCTGGGAAGGCAACATTCCCTCTGGCACAACGCTCAAAAACAGCCAGCTCCCAAACTTTTGACTCCAGGAACGCCAACAGGGTTGTGAGGCACAGAGGGATGGCAGGAGAGGAAGAGGATGCAAAGCCAGCGTTTGCCTTGGGATCCCTACTGACTGGATTTCCTGGACAGGCCCAAAAGCCCAAATACAGGGAATTGTTGAATGATGAGAAACAGACAACTGGACTCTACAAAGTGCCAGAGCCAGACACTTCCAGCAGCAGCAGCCAGAGGCTGGCTCAGGATCCCTACTTGCTCCCAGAGGAGAAGTGGCTGTGGAACAGGGAATGGCCAGGAAAACTGGTGCTGGTACCAGTTTGCCAAGGACATTTTGGGCTGTCCCAGGCCCTGGAAGTGAGACAGTGGCTCCTGGCAGAGCTCCAGGACTGGCACAACAGCACTGAAGTGCAAAGGCTCTGGCAGGAGGGATATCCAAGGGCTGTCCGTGCATCCTTGATGTGGGACACAGGATGGTGCAGCCATGCATGTGTAGGGATGGCGAGATGGGAGATCCAACAGCCTGGGAAAGGGACAGGCAGCATTTAAAGCCCCACTGCCACATCCCTGGAAGCGTCCAAGGCCAGGTTGGATGGGGTTGGAGCAGCCTGGGATAGCGGAAGGTGTCCCTGCCCATGGGAGTGGTTTGGAACGGGATGATCTTGAAGGTCCCTTCCAACACAAACCATTCCATGGTGATTATATGGGAAGCAGGGAGATAAAGGGGTGTGGTGAGGTCTGATTTGCTCTCTCTCAGCGTCGCTGTGACCCTCAGTGTCACTCGACCGTCCCCTCTGGATGAGCGATTGTCCTGATCCTGCAGCCCTGCCTCTGGTGCTGAATGGTCCAATTAGGTGGAATTCCACCGATCCTGGCCCCACCCAGGATGAAACCTTAGCTTGGTGTTGGGCCCTCTGGCTGTGCTCATTTGGAGCCTGGACAGATTTTGTCCCCCTGCCTGAGCATGGATCTGCTGCCGCTGGAGCCTCGCGCTTCCCTGTGCCAGGTCCCGGCGGTGTAAGCGGATCCCTGCAGCTCATGGCTTGTTATGTTTCCCAGCACAGTCTGTGCCGGTTAATTTGTACCTCCAGGAATTTGGAGATGCTCCTTCCAGCAGGGAGGCCCCTGGGTAAGACATGGCATCTTCTCTCCATGACGTAAGCCACTCCCGAGCCAAATAGCTCCGCGCCTGGCTGCTCCGCACCCCAGCACGGATCATGGAATCGTTTAAGCCGGAAAACTCCCTTAAGACCATTGCGTTTCCTGCTGTAAAACTGTACCTTGAAACCTTCATCCTCCTCCACCCTGGGGATGCACAATTTCATTGTGGAGGTGCAGGAATGATGGGAATAATGCGAATGCCTCGTGGTTGGGGGTGCTTCCTTTGGGATAACTCCATGCTCCGGTGAATCTCCTGCTGCAGAACCGCTGGTAACCCTGGGGGAAGCCCGTGGGTGGGGGCTGAGGTCCCAGCAGGAGGTGGGGATGCATCGGGTGTCAGTCCTGGGTGCCAGCCAAGGTGTCTTCTAACAGCACCCTGGGGACCTGGCGCTGCCCGAGGAGCAAGGGAGCCAAGCAGCCCCCGTGTGAGGTGCCCTCAGGAGGGGAGGAGCAGCTGGGGGACGGGCAGGGGACATTTGAGAACCAGCTCACTGCACCCCAGGGGGCCCTGGCCGAGACGGAGCTGCCAAGCAGGTCAGGAAGGATGGACATCTCCCCTCTCCAACACTGGGAAAGGACCAAAAGAGTTTTTGCATCGCTTGGAGGAATGTCCGGGGGTCTGGAAGACGGTTTGGAGCAGCTTTCTCCCTCAGGTCAGCCCCATGTTAGATTTGGAGCCTGGGTTTCCCTGCAAAATCCCACCAATTTCCCCACAAATCCGGTCTGGGATCCCATCCTGTTCTTTACAATTCCCTGGAAATAAGACCAGAAGGTTCCTCCTTTCACTCTTTTTTCTCCCCACCATCCCTGGCTTGCCTGTGTTCAACAGGGTCCACCTGAAATGCTGATGTTTCTCTGCCAAAGCCTTTCTTGTCACTCCAGAGGTTTTTATCCTCATCCCATTTTCTGTTTTTCTCCCTGTCTGTATTCCTGAAGAGGTCCCTCCTCCATGAGGTAAGTCCAAGGTTCCTGTAGAATCATAATCATGGAATAGTTTGGGTTGGAAGGGACCTTTAAAAGTCATCTAATTCCAAACCCCGAACCCTCGTGGCTTCAATTAAATTGTTCAAGAAATCATGGAATCATGGAATGATTTGGGTTGGAAAGGACCTTAAAGATTATCTTGTTCCACCCCTCTGGCATGTACCCCTGCAGGGACAACTTCCAGTATCCCAGGTTGCTCCAAACCCTGTCCAACCTGGCCTTGAACATGGCCAGGGATGGGTCAGCCACAACATCTCTGGGGAATCTGTTCTTGTGCCTCACCACCCTCCCAGGGAGGACGTTTTTCCTGATATCCAATCTAAACTTACTTCCTGTCAGTTCGAAGCCATTCTCCCTTTTCCTGTCACTCCAGGCTCTTGTAAATCATTCCTTTCTGTCTTTTTTGTAGATACCTACAGGTACTGGAAAGCTGCAATTAAGTCACCCAAAAACCTTCCCTTTTTCATATTTTAGGATCATCCAGACCCTCCTATTCAAGGTTTCATCAGGGTTAAACCAAGCACCAAAAAAATCACTCTTGGCTCCTTCTGCAGGAGTCTCCCCAGCATCCCTTCCTCAGGCTGGAATTCACTGTGGAGACTGTAAATTACAGCTGTAATTACCTCTGGAATAATGACTTTTCCCTGTCTCCTCACTGGCCCTTTGTTTTCCCACATCCCCCCCCCCCCCCCCGCCCCCAGCAGAGAAATCTAAAATCCAGGTCTCCTGAAGGAAGTGGAATCGCAAGGGTCATTTTCGCCTCTGCAGATGCTAAATCGTGCTCTGCTGACTGCTGGAAAACCTCTCCCTCCCCCTCCCAATCCATGCAGAAGTTTTGCAACAGCAGCAAATCCCTTGATAACCCTCCTGTGCTGGAAGCGAAGCCCTCCCCAACTCAGCACACCAAGAAGTGCAGAACATCAGCTTCCATGATATCCCTCTGTTTCCCTCTTTTTCTCGGGAGCTCCAGGCAAGGGACAGACTTCTGAGCCAGGCTCTTTCTTCAGGTCCTAATTCAGGGCCTTTTGCAAAAGGATTAGTTTCTGTTTGAAGGGGTTTTTTCCTGCTCTGGGGTAGTATCCAGGCAGGAGAAGCCAGCTAAGGGAGAGAGGAGCCTCACAGAATCCATTCCCACTCCCTTTTCCCAGTCAAACTGGCAGCCTGGGATGGGATCCGTGGGACCGCTCTGTTGTACCCAAAGTCTTCTCTCTACTCTTCTCTGAGGAGCAGGTGAGAAGAAAAGTGGGGACTCAGCTTCTCTGTACCTCACCCACTTCCAGCTGACTTCCAGGTCCCTCCATCTCTCACCCTTCATTTTTCCCTGGATGGGAGTTATCCATCCCCACTGTTGCTTTTCTATTCCCAGCCCTCATCAGCAGTTCCCTGCCCCTGGTGCCAGGTGCATGGTCCAGCCCATTTCGGTGCTGCCAAACTGCCTCGCATCCCAAATCCCAGTGGCTCCATCCACATGGCCTCTTGGGACAGCTCCAAACTGCTTTTTTGGGAACAGCCCCATCCAGCAGTGGTGCCAGAGATTTTATCCACAGTCCCAGCTGCCTGAGCATCTTCCATGCTTTGCAAGCCAAGCTTCTCACTTTTTCCAGCAGAGAGAGATGCATGTTCTCAGGCACAGCACAAGGCCTCATGCTGGATCTCCACGGGTCTCCATCCACAGGATTAAATCCAGTAGTGAATCCGTAAGTTGACCCATGGCTTGTTTTCCCTCATTGCTGGCTTCTGGTGGAAGTTCCTGGCTTGAAGCTTTGCATCCAGACCTTGCGCTAGTTTAGGGTAAAGGATTGCAATTCCAAGGATAGGCCTGTGGACACTAAATTGGCCGTGAGAAGATCTGATTCCGTATTTTCCAGAGGCGTCTTCATCTCTGATGTTTAGTGCATGGACCGTTCTTATCCAAAGGAAAGTCATGTGGAAGGGTTTGATGGACACTGGGATCATCATCCCGAGGCTGAGCTTGAAGGAGTAGGAGAGGGACACAGCCCCTCTCACAACATTTCCATGGATTCCACAGTGGAGTGTTGCTCATGCTTTCCTGCTGTTTTCTCCCAGCTCCTCTGTCCTTCCACATTGTCCCCACAATCTCAAGCATTCCCAGTCCCAAGGAGTCCTCCCAAGGAGGGACACTTGGGCTGGGGTGTCTGGCTGCTATTCTGGCCTTGCCACTTTATGGATTCATGGTTGGACTCGGTGATCTTAGGGGTCTTTCCCACCCTAAAGGATTCTGTGATTTCCATGGTGATCTTAGAAGTCTTTCCCACCCTAAAGGATTCTGTGATTTCCATGGTGATTCCTGTTTCTTCTCCCTTGTTCTTCCCAGGTTTTTAGTGCTGCTGGGAAGCAATTGTTATAATCCCGAAGCTTCTCCAGGGCCACAACCAACCCCCCTCTCCATCCTCCCACCTTCACATCCTGAATTCATAGCACAGAATCATGGAATCTCCTGAGCTGGGAGGGTCCCACAAGGATCATTGAGTCCAACTCCTGGCCTTGCACAGGACAACCCCAACAATCCCACCACATCCAACTCCGTTATTATCCAAATTGCTGGAAGATTCTGCACTGCCTAAAAAGAGCTACCTTCAGCCAAAACTGCCTTAAACCCTCAGCTCAGATCCCCGTGGTCCTGCAACAACCGAGTGGCTCCATCAGGTGAATGGAGCCACTCGGTTCCATCCCGCCCAAAGGGAAGAGACTTCCGGCTTTTATCTTTGAATAAACCTTCCAGCACCCTGTGGAATTTCCTTCCCTCTCTCCACAGCCTGTGCCTGGCTCTTCCTGCTCTTCAGCTAAGGCGAGAGCAGCCTTGGGTCAAGTGTAATCATTTTTATAGAGCTGGGGATCAATAACTGCTGGAGAGAAATGCTGTGTGTCAGAGTCCCCTCGGATCCTGGAAAACAAAAGGAACGCTACGTGGAAGAGCACTTACTGTATTACTGCCGCAGGCAGATGGAGCTCCGTGCCAGAGGCTCGGCAGAGCTTTGGAAGTGATGGAAAGATTCATGCCCAGCCTCTCTGGGAACAGGGAGAACATCCCTACCCTGCACAGCCCTTCCTTCTTCCCATCTTTCCCAAGGAACATCCCTGTTTTACAAACATCAGCTGCGGGAACACCTGGGAATCAGTGGTGTCATCCCAGGTTGGTGGATAAAGCAAGGAAAACATGGATACACATAGATTTAACACAGTTCTGCCCAAATACTCCTCTTTGGGAAGGTTTTTTTTTATGGTTATTGTTTTTATTGCCTGTTTGGGTCTGCTCTGTTGCTGTGGGCTGCTGGAAAAGCCAAAATTTCCAGGGATAGATGCCTAGAACCAATCCCTGCAAAGAACTTTGGGACAAGGTATTGGATAAGTGTCAACAGAAAAACTCTGGGAATAATCTAAGCTGGCTAAAAGTTCTCCTGGGATGGAACCAAACTTAATTTGGGTAATTGGTGGCTTGAAGGGCAGGAAGTGGGGATGAGATGGAAGTGCCTGGATGGGCACATCAGGTGACAAATGTCCTTTTTCTCTCACGTGACGCTTTCTGTGGTGCAGCGCAGTTGGTCTGTGGCTGGTTATGGATGTGTGGGATTTGTCCAAGCATTCCCAGAGCCTTGCCCCCTGTATCTTTTGCCTCCCTCTCCTTTCCCCATCTCTGTCCCCTGTGTGGTTATTCCAATGGAGTCGGGCTCAGGAGCTCACTGAGGGGATATTTCCAAGAGATTCCTGTTCTGCACGGGGAGGAAGAGCTCGTATCCCCTTCCCCACCACATTCATGGATGTGCTATTCAGACTACCCTGAGGATGAATCCATCTTTAGCCCTCCATAGTCTGGTCCAGCTTAATTTGGGAAATGAAAACTGATGCTTGGCCTGGTGAGATGCAGTGTATCAGCTTAGTGTAGGAATCCAAGGAATGAGCAATTAGTCATGGATGGGACTGTCACCCATGCCTGGGTATCCTCCTCTCTCTTCCTGGTTTTCCATGGTGGTGGTTTTGTGTCCCTGCAGTGGGAGTGGAGGAACTGGAGAAGCAGAGATTGTTTCCAGGGATATTGAATCTCTTTGGGTTAGAATCAGGGTTTGCACAAGAGGAATTTTATAGCGGAATCCTTTGGAAAGGGAAATTCTTCATTCCAAGAGAGATGGGCTCCTGAGCTTTATCTGCTCCTATCCTGTTGCTCCACACATCAGGATGGGGATAGAATCCTAAAATCCTGAATAATTTGGGTTGCAAGGGATCTTTAAAGGCTCTGTGGTTCAACCACACTGCAAGGAGTGAGGAGATCTTCAACCAGATCAGGTTGCTCAGAGCCCCATCCAACCCGACTCCGAATTTTTCCAGGAATGGAGTATCCACCTGTCTGGGATTGCACCAGTGTTTTTCCACCCTTTCTAAGCAGGAAAGCTTTAGGGAGCCTAAATGTTTTAGGTCTGTCTGAGAACTGAAGTGCACTGACAGGAGTCGAGGTGCGTTGGGAACCCATCGATCCCGTCTCCATCCATTTCTGGAGAGTTTTTCCATTCACCCATCCATACATCCATCAAACCATCTCCAATCCATCCTCTCGGTGCTGCACAGGAAGGTTTGACAGGCGGAGACGGGGAAGTGCCAGGTCATCACTTCTGTTATTGTTGCAAATGAATTTTATGGATGGGTATTTACATCTGACTTTATGACCCGCTGCTTTTTACTAAGGGAAGACATTTAAATCCATAGGAAAGATCTCTCCAGGGCTATGGTTTTATCAGACAGAAAAAGTCCGAACAGGGCAGATCTTCAAGCCTGGAATTCCACTGGTTCTGCTTCCTTCCAACACCACCATGCAGGTTTTTTGGAGGAATTTCCATGCAGATTCCTTGTGGCAGAGGTTTAGCTCCACCAGCATGCTTGGATCACAACTGGGAATGTGCCTCCTCTCCCTCTTCGCCCCCATGAGACCGTTTTAGGACACCTGAACCTTGTATCTGCTCTGACCAAGGCTGGTGTCAGCCATGGATTCATTCCCAGGGGATATTTCTACAGTGAAATCTCCCTCCCCACTTTTCCCTCTCCTGCTGGATTGGCAGGTTGAGGTGGGATCTGCTCCTCCACCTGTCTCCCTAGGTCCCCCTTTCCACCTGGATGGTGGCTTTCTGAGTCTGAATCCATCTCCTAAGCACAGGGTGGGTTTCTCCTCCTTGCTCTTCGTTTGGTCCTGATTCCCTCATCCCTAGTGCCAGTGAACTCCATATTCCATCTCATCCTTACCTGAGACAGTTTGTTTCTTCCATGACGGACAAAAAAATACTACACTGCCCCACCTTCCCTTCTCCTCTTCCTTGCTAGAGGTCAGCTAATGGACATCCAAGTCCTGGCCCCAATCCTGATGGGTTCTGGTTGTCCTGAGGAGACCCAGGCTGTGTCCAGGGTACAAACCAGGCTCTGGAGTGGCAGATGTTGTCCCAGGGTATCCTGCCCACGCAGCTGTCCCCTCACCTGATGTCCCCAAACCACAGTGGCATTGAGTAGCTCACACCATCCAGCTGTGCTCCCTCTGCATCTCCTCAGCCCTGGGGAGGAACGTCTGGGTGCTGTGTCCAGTTCCAGGCTCCTCAGGACAGGAGGGACATGGAGCTCCTGGAGCAGGTCCAGAGGAGTACAATGAGGATAATAAAGGGACTGAAGCATCTCCCTTACGAGGAAAGGCTGAGGGAGCTGGGGCTGTTCAGCCTCAAGAGGAGACACAGCTGAGAGGGGCCCTCATCCCTGTCTGTCCCTGTCTGCAGGGCAGGGGCAGAGCATGGACCAGGCTCTGCTCCGTGGGGCCCAGCAATGGCACAAGAGGAACAGGCAGGAACTGATGCCCAGGAAGTTCCACCTGGACATGAGGAAGAACTTCTTCCCTGTGCAGTGACCAAGCCCTGAACAGAGACCAGAGCGGGGTGTGGAGTTTCCCTCAGTAGAGATATTCCAGAACTATATCCAATTCCGTGCCATGTTCTCTGGGAGGGTCCTGCTTGAGAAGGGAGGTGGGACCAGATGATCCCACCATGGTCCTTTCCAACCTGACCCATTCCATGATTCTGTGATCAGACATCACTTCGACATCTGGCATGAGTCAGCAGTGACCACAGCCACACCGCGGGCGGCTTTGGAGCTGGTTGGGGAGATCCCGACCAGGCTGGGACAGGAATATCCAAAGCCACAACCTGCTCCGCAGGCGTTGGAAGCAGCAGGAAGCTGGGCACGGCCTCTCCCCCTCGGAGCCTGCAGTTAAATATTGACAAGGGAGGGCTGTTTTTAAGGGATGACTGATTTTATGAGCAATCATCAAGGAACGCGGGGATGCCACGAGCTCATCCAATATCCTGTCTCTGAGAGCATCCCCTCCCAGCTGCCTGGGAGGAAGGAGTCAGCCCCTGTAATGGACACTTATCCAATAATTTGCCAAAGGGGGCAGTTTCTTGCTAACCTCAAGTGGTTTGTGTTTGGCATGTGGCCTGAAACACAACCCTGACATCCCTCATAAATATTTATCCCAGCTGCTGGAGCAGCAGAGGAGATGTTTGACCACGGCCAGCCTCTGTGGGAGTTTTCCAAGCACTTGTTTCAGCGAGCCCCCATGTGCTCAGGGCAAAGGGCAGCTCCTGAGTCAGCTCCAATCTGCTGCCAGGGAAGTCTCCCGGGAGGAAACACACCCAGGAACGCGTTGGGGTGCAGTGGCTCCTCTGGATTTGAGTACTAAGCAGGATCACGGCATGGAATATTCAGTCACTGTCCCTAATTGTCAGGGTTTGACACCGTTTCCACCTGGCTGCTCCTGACCCTGGTGGATTGAGGCCACAGGGGCTGGCAGAGAGCAGGGTAATCTCTCCAGAAGTGGATGATGCCACCATGGCACCAAATGTCACCCTCCAGGGCTCCACCTGTGTGTCTCCAGGGATCAGGATGGGGATTGCCCACCGGGACTGGGAGGCCAGGGAGCAGGGATGAGGCTGGGGCTCCAAAGACCCCGTTTTTCCTATGTTGGAGGTTCTTTTGGCAAGGCATGGGAACACCCTGGGCTCTGTCTCGTCCCGGGTGACTGCTGAGTGTTGTAATACGCAGGCTGTGGCACCTGGGACAATCCTTCCATTCCCATCTGCTGACACTTTGTGGGAATATCGCTTTGATTTCTGCTCCCTGTTTTCCTCCTTGGGGTGCCCTGAGCCCCCTCCCTCAAGGGACACACAGTGGGGAGTCACAGCAGAGCCCCAGGGGACGCTGGGCAGATGCCAGTCTCGCCCATATCCCAAAGCTGGAGCCTCTCCTCTCCTGTTTTTGGACACATCCAGGCTCATTTGAGATGTGGGGGTTCAAGGGTTAAGCCCTGGTCCTTTAGGAGCAATGAATTCATCTCATCACTCAGTCCGGGTCCTCCACCCCCAGAGCAGGATCCAAAGAAAGCCTCCCTCCCCCAGTTCCTGGGGGCAGCCAAGCCTGAAGCCCCTCTCGCTTCCCACCAGCGGGAACAATGTTATTCTGCACCGAGGCAATTACCGACATCTAATTAAAACCGAGGCGCGTGCCGTCCCTCAATGACACGGGACTGGAGGTGGCAGGGAACAGAGAAGGCGGCTGCTCTGCCTTATCTTCCCTCTTTCCAGACCTCCCTCCCTACTTCCCTGTGGGACTTCGCTGTGGGGCCGCTCCCCAGGAAGCTCACAAAGGTGGGCAGGAGGGAGGGGGAATGGGAGGAGGGACAGAAAAGAGATGGATGCCGATGATCTTGCGGGAGGTGCCTCTGGAGTGTGAGCGTGTGAGCTCTGGGGGGCTTTGTCCCATCCTTTCCACCCACCCCTCCCCTCCAACCTTTTAACAGCCACTCAGCTCCAGAGGCTCCTGATTGACTTTAAATGTAATTAAATCGCAGGCACGCCAAGGATAATTCAGGGAGGTTTCATTGCCTGTCGGAGAGAGCGAGGCAGCGGAGGCAGAGGGGTGTTAATAATGCACTTTTTATTGCCGAGCAGTTGGAAGAGGTTCAAGGAATTTGTGGAGAGGGAGGAGCCTTGGACCAGGCACGGGGGTTGGGATCAGGGAAGGGGAGTCTGGGATTTTTAGTTTCGATCCCGAAAGTCCTCAGAGGGATGGGGGATGTCCTGTAGTCAGTCAGGTGGGGCGTCCTGCCGTGTTGTCCCATGGGAAAGCTGAGTCTTTGGATAAGTCCCAAGGGATGCAAAGGTTGTCCCAGGCAATTGGTGCCAGGAAAAGAGGAAACATAATCAAGTTCTGCCAGGGCAGCTTCAGGTTGGACATCAGGAAGAATTTCTTCATGGGAAAGATTGTCAGGCATTGGGATGGGTTGCCCAGGGAGGTGGTGGAGTCACCATCCCTGGAGGTGTTCAAGGAACGACCTGGACGTGTCAGGGGATCGATCACAGGCTGGACTGGAAGATCTTGGAGGTGTTTTCCAAGATTCTGTGAGAAATCTGTGAGAAAGGAGGGAATTCACCTTGCATAATCAGGAATGCCCAAAGTCAGGATAAGGATGTTTCTTTCATGGAACCTTGTTGTGGATCCTTGCTGTGTCCTATCACATGGGGAGACAACTCTGCTTTAGGTCGTCTGGGTAAACCCAGTTTTCCTGAACAACAAACCGGGTGAAAAGCTCTCCAAGGTCATAAAATCGGTTTTTCCTGAACCGGTCTTTCAGCTGATGTTGATTTTTCCTACTTGTCTATTTTATCTCTCTCTTTTTTTCTTTATTCCATCAGAAATCACTTCTGCAGCTTCTTCTAGAAGATGAACTGGGCAAATACATCCCTTGGGAAGAAGTTCTTCCATGAGTTTTGTTGGGCTTCAGGCTGCCCCAAATCCAGGTCTGACAGCTCCATGCTTGGGTTGATCCAGGGAAGATCTGGAAAACTCCTACATGGCAAGGAAAGACCCAGGGGTTCACTTGGTGTGAACCTGGGGGCACATCCAAACTTTTTGCTGGAGAAACAAGAAGCACAATTTAGATTTCATTGATATGGAAGATTTCCCCACAGAAGTCGAGTAGGTTGAAGGCTACTTCAAGGTCCGTAAATGTTGGAAGCTTTGGTGTCACTGCCTTGTTTGCAGATGATATTGGTTGCAAAGAAGGATCCAGTGGTGCCATGGCATCCTCCTGTCTCGGTTTTGCACAAGCCTAGCTGAGTTTAACTAAGCTGTGCCTAAGTCTGGGTCCAGTGAGTCCTGCGGAACATGCTGTTGGTCCACACTGGTGGAGTCTGACAATTGTGTGAGACAGAACCTCCTCTTCCACCTCATTTTTGTCATTTGTCACATCAGCCCACATCGCTTCAGTTTGAGATTAACAGGTGAAAACATGGGATGGGGCTGTGGATGAGGATTTCCCTGGAGAGAGGGCATGGCTGAAAGGTTTGGAAGTACAGGGGGTCTGGCTTTCAGCAAGGAGGCATCTCAAGTAGCACTTTTTGTGGTGAAAGCTGGTTCAGGGACTGTTTCCAGAGGAAGGAACATCTCTCAATTCGTTGCACGAGAAGCAGAAGTTGCCTGGAAAGGGAGTTCTGACCCCTGAAGAATTAGAGTTGTCCTTCAGAGGGAACCCACAGAGTGATGAGATCGAACCAGTCCATCTCCTGTCACCTGCTGGTTGGTCCTCTTCCTAAATTCCCAGGTTTGGAGGCCTGGCTGGGCCAGTGTGGCACCTTGCGTGGTGCTTTGCTGTTTGCTGCAGTAAAATCACCTCTCCAGTGCCGTCTTAATGTGGGAGAAGATCCTTAGACCAACCCAAAGTAATCAGTTGAAACCCCTCAAGATTCATTTCCCCTTGATGCTCTTGGTATTTTGTTCCTGTGGCCACCATGGGACCATCGAAATCTCATGGAGCAGAAGGTGGGAGCTGCAGCTTCTACCTTCTCCCAGGTCCTAGAGAACTGGTCAAAGGGTCCAGGAAAAGCAATTCCAGGTGTGGAGCGGGTCCCCACGCCTGGTTAGGCTAGGCAGAGCCCGCTGGAGCATCTGATGGGGTGGGGAGGGGGTGGGGAGCGGATTAAAATTCTCGTTTCTTCACGCTGGGTGAGAATGCTACAGTGGATTAGGCCGGGAGCTGCTCCTGGCTGCGGTGCTGTGCTGAATTAGCAACATGTTTGAATGAGATAAAAGGGGCAGCTTTACCCCAGCGCCCTCGTTCCGCTAATCCCACTACAGCTGTGAAATGAAGAGCAGCAGATCCGCTTTACTCCCTTCCCTGACTATTTCCTACCCTTGAGACCGAGGCAGCTCCGCGCGGCTTTACCAAACCTGGCCCCGCAGGCGGATTCCTGCTCCAGCCGGATGCTCTCTTTGCTGTGCCGGGCCCTATCCCAGGACTTCTTGGGACGGGGGACTCTTGATGAATTGGAGAGTGGGGTTGGTTGCCCTGGGAAGTGTTTGTCCACCTCGCCAAGCCTTACAAGATTCCGTGTTGCCATGGTGTGTGGCCACCGATGTGCTGGAGGAGGGAAAACTCATCCCTGTTCCAGCAGGTGACCTCAGCAGCATGGAAATGGTGGGGTTTTCTCCTGCTTTTCTCTGGGAATCTGTCAGGCAGCTAAGCAGAGGATGCTTCTAGGTCCTGAAGCTGGGGCTGCACCCACCCAACCTCCACTTCACTGATCCCTCTTTGCCCCGTGGTGGCACCTCTTGCTTGGGTGGACATCCGATTATGAGACTGGTCACAGCTCCAGGGACATGGACAATGTCTCCTGGTGCTGGAGGTGATCCCACCAGTACAACTTCATCTTTCAAGTGGGTCCCAGTGTGGTTCCGACCCCTTTTTCACACAAGGATGTTGCAGTGTTGGGATAACTTGGGACCACAAGTGCCATCTCCTCTCATGCAAAGAAAAGTTTGTAGGGGGAGATGAGAGGAGACTGTAAATAGCCAGGTAAAAATCTGAGAGGTCTTTAAAAATAATCGTAACGATCTTTAAAAAGGACCTTGGAGGTCTTTTCCAACCTCAATGATTTGGTGGTGATAAAACTTGAAGGAAGGGGCTGCGACCAATCTTTGGGTCTGTTGACCTGCTCCTGAAATGGGTTATCTCCTTCTTATCAGTGAGCCAGGAGTCACAACAGCTGCATGTCACTCCCCTGGAGCTGGGGAACTCAGACGTGTCCTTTTCCCAGTCACTTAAAGGCTGGAATTCATCCCTTCTGTTTTGGGAGTTGTCACACAGGTGCAGCCATTGGAATGGTGCTTTTATGCTCCTGCACATCCAGGAGTTTAAATTGGTGCCATCCACGAAGCTGAGGGAGCAAATTGTCCACTTGGATGGAGTTTTCTGCCTTAGGAAAAGTGGGAAAATTCCCTCAGCTCTGTGAACTGGATCAGCTTGTTGTGCATCTATGGGAAAGAGGTATCTCCACTGCAGACACCCTGTTTAATCCCATCAAAACAACTTTTTTTCTCCAGAACGTAGGTAGGAAAACAAACCTGCTGTAGGATTGGATCCATCTGTTTGCACAGGACTCACAAAGATTTGGAAGCTGGATGAAGTTTGGTGTGTTTTTCCTCAAAAATCTCTTTGTGTGGATCCAGAACTAGTTCAGCTGGAAATTGTTCTTCCAGAGGAAGGTTCAAGAGAGCCCACAAGGAAGCTCATGGACCTTCATCCTTACTCCTGCCAAATGCGAGATTTGACCTTTCTTGAATTATTCCTCTGCTGCAATAACTTCAAAATCTGAAGTTTTTTGCTGTGTGTCCCATGTTTTCCACTCTGGGAGGACCCCACTGCCTTTCCCTTCATGGCTCTGTGTCTTTTGATCATTGTTTAGAAGGTCAAACGCAACACTGGGGGTTCCATCCCCATCCCTGCTTAAATCCTGGCATTTCCCAATGAGGTAATTGGGCAGAGAGAATTAATTCAGGTGATCTGAACACCCAGGACATCTCTTGGTGACTCATTTTTCTCCTTCTGTGGGACACTTGAGCTTCTCAACCTCCAAACCAGCAAATCCTACCTGTGAAGTGAAAGCTGAGCTTCTCAACCTCCAAAACCGCAATTCCCACCTGTGAAGGTGGAGGTTGAGCATCCCAGGCCCAAGAGTGCACAAACCCATCACTTCTTCTCACCCAGAGCTGGAATTATCTGATATTTTCTGTAGTCGTGGCCTAATTTCAGCACGATGAGCACCAAAATGTTTCCACGGTGAGGAACTCTGATCCCATCTTCTCCAGGTGTGGCTGATCCCAGATGTGGCCATTGAAAAGCCTCCTCAGAGCAAGGTGAGGGTGATGAGGATGATCTGGCCCTGACCTGGGTTTGTATTTTGGGTTGGATTCATAGAAACATGGAATCACTGAGGCTGGAAAAGCTCTCCAAGGTCATAAAATCCAACCTTCGACTGAACACCACCACATCAAATGAATTTTAGCTCCCTTAAAATTATTTTGGTGCTGAGTTTAAAGCTGAAAGTGACACTGGATTCTTTGGGAGGAGGGGATGGTACTGTGAGGGTGTCCTGAGATGACACAGATGACACCTTGCACAAGAATCCCAGCTCCTCATCCTCCACTCCTTGGATAATCAGATGAAGGCACCGATCCGAATTTCTGATTCCATCCCAGAAGATGGAGCCTGTTGGTGTGTGATCACCCGCAGCTCCCCCCCTCTGCATCCCACATTCCTGGGAGAGGTGGAATCCTTCACATCCTCCATTTCAAAGACGTCTCTATTAACAGGACAATGGGAGAATAAGCACTTTCCTTTATTCATTTCCCCGCTGTCTGATAAAATCATATTGATGATAATTTTCCTTTAATGGACCATTTGCAGTAATTATGATGCAGAGGGTGAGTAATTGGAGCTGACGCCCTGATGCCTCCTATGGAACTCGGCAAACTTAATTCACTCCATTGTCTGGGAGGAAGGGAGGTAGAGGAGAGAGACCGGGGTGGGGTGGGGAGGGGGGAGAGGCCAATCCCACAGGCCCCTCTCTCCTCCCAAATGGTCAGCAGAGCGAATTACTGCTTCTTCTGCCTCTGTTGGATTTGCTTCAGTGCATCGATTTGTGCCTTTCCCTTTCCTTCCCTTTCCCACCTGTTCCCAAATTTGCATTCTCTGTCATACTGTCTCCATGTTCCCAGGTTTCAAGCTCCAGAATGATTTCTGCGTGGTCTGTTGAGTGCTTTTCCCCATCACTTACCAGCACGTTCTTGTCTTGGATGTGTCATGGAATTAACGAAATTATTTAGGTTGGAAAAGCCCTCCAAGATCATTGAGCCCAACCATTCCTCAGCACAGCCAAGGTCCCCACTAAACCATGTCCCCAAGTGCCACATCCACATGGCTTTTAAATCCCTCCAGAGATGGTGTCCAGCCTGTTCCAGGGCTGGAGAGCTTTTCAGTGAGGAGTTTTTTCCCTAATATCCAACCTGAACCTGCAATGGCACAACTTGAGGCCGTTTCCTCTTGTCCTGTCCCTTGTTCCCTGGGAGCAGATCCCAACCCCCACCTGGCTCCACCCTCTTTTCAGGGAATTGCAGAGAGTGAGAAGGTCCTTCCTGAGCCTCCCGTTCTCCAGGCTTTTTTCCCAGCTCCCTCAGCTGCTCATCATCAGATTTGTGCTCCAGAACTTTGTCTTCCTTTAAAAACCCAAATATCCTTGGGACAGGCCCATACACAGACTCCCTGCACCATTAGCTCATCCTGAAGGTCCTTCCCTCTGGGTCCTTCTCTGCGGGCAAGAGAAATGAGCCTCTGGAAGGCACTTTGGTGGAAAACCATGTTTCCCTGCTGTGGTCCAGCTCTGAATTCCATGGGAAAGATCTGGCTGTGGCCAGAACCAGGAGCTGTGCTCCAGGGAAAAAAAGGCATGGAATGATCTGATTATCTGTGAGTAGAAAGCATCCTTGACTGGGAGAAGGTAACTGGGAAGCATTCCATCCTGGATTTGAAGTCATTGGCTTAAGCCTCATTGGAAGTGTCATGATTTAACCCATCAATGTCACACAGTCACTTCCTCAATCCCTCCCCAGTTCAGCAGGATAGGGAGAGAATTAGGAAAAACAGGTAAAATTGGGGAATTGAGATAAAAACAGTTTACTAGGACAAAAAAGGAAGGGAAAATAATGATAATAATCCTAGAATTCTGGAATGGTCTGTGTTGGAAGGGACCCTAAGGCTCATCCAGTTCCAACCCTCCATGGACAGGGACACCTTGATCACCTGAAGCTGGAGATGGGATGAAGTTGTGGAGGGATGAACCTGGATGCTCTCGATAGCGATGCAACCAGCCTGCCCAAATCCGTGGGATCATCCAGTGGTAGGTGAGGCTGGAGGGAGAACAGCAGGGAAATTTAGGCAGGCAGAGAATCCGTGTATCTCCTTAAAGCAGAACAGATATAAAACCATCAGGTTCATCAGTATTCTTGGAATTGGATTGGGATGGAAATGAACATTTCTTTATGTATTTCAGCAGATTGACTCCTTGGAAAAAATTGATGGAGGCCAATTGAGCAATTGGCTCCCAACAATTGGTTGCAATATTTTGTTTCAGTCAGGAACGCTTCAACTTGGCTTCACGTTTAGTCTTTTATTTATTTTTTTTTTAATTCAAGATGAATTCCAAGAGTTGTTCTCAGCTGCAAAATGAAAATGTCTCTTTTAATGCATTTCCTTCTATTTTTAATTTCTTGGAATGAGGAAGGCAATTTAAGCAGTGAAAATTCAATGGGATTGAAATGTGTCTGAGAAATGCTTCGATATTGTTAAAACTCCTTTTTTTTTTTTTTTTTTGGGTCCAAGAGATTTTTCAAGAGAAAACTTCTCCCCAGGCTCTGCTCTCTGGGAAATTTGGAGTGATAAATTTTGTAGTTACAAAAGACCAATGGATGTCTTTGTGGAGAAATCTGGGAGAAGAGTAACCCTCCTCCCATCTCCTGATTTCTGCCTCGTTCTCACTGAGGAATTCCCTCTGAGTTCAGCGTTTTCTCCCAGGTTTCATTTCTGGAAATTAGCTGTTAAGAGGAATGAAATTCTTGGATTTTCTCCTGTGTGTGGATCCAGCTCTCTGCCCATCCATCTCTCCCCATTTTACAGAGCTAAAGCAGCTGTTTGGTCCAGCTTTCCTTATCCACAGAAAATAAATCATGGGAAAATGAAATGCAGTGCCCTTGGAGCCATGTGGTTGAGTTTTACCCCTATTTTTTGGGGGAACAAATCCTGAAACAAGGAGTTTTGAGACTTGGAGTGGGGTCTTCATGCTTCAAAGAGTTCTTGGAAAGACTGGGCATGGATTAGACCTGACAAGTGCCCTCTCCACCTGGGATAAACATCTGCCAAGTCTGGATGTTTTGAGGTGGCCAGACACAACTCTTCATTCCTGGGAGTGTTCAAGGCCAGGTTGGATGTGGCTTGGAGCAACCTGGGATAGTGGAAAGTGTTCAAGATCAGGTTGCTCCAAACCCCATCCAACTTGGCCTTGAACACTTCCAGGGATGGAGCATCCCCAGTGCATCCACTCCTCATGGGAGAGGCAGCAGCTGATGTTTGCTTTGGAAGCACATCTGGCTTTCCCATCCCATGCATGGAATACAACCAGTCCCTCCCAAATCCCAGCACTTGGTCTGTGGGAATCACCAATATTTACAAGAATTAGTAGGAAACCTGTTCATTGGCCCAGGAATTTAATAGGAATTTAACAGGAATTCAGACTGGTGTTGGATGCCAATAATTTCCATCTTTGCCCTTGGTAATGATGGGAAAAGGTGAATCTGGACCCTGTGTATGGCTGAAATTCCATTCAAACCTGGGCATGTATTGTGTTGGAACAGGATTTTTTTAGGATTAATGGATATTCCTCCTCTTCTCCATTACTCTTTGTAACTGGAAGATTTTCCTTCAAGGAAGGCTGAAGGGTACAGCCTTTTCCAAGGCTCCTTTGTTGTTTCTGACAGGACAAAAGCCAACCCTGCCTTTAGTCCAGAGTAATTTTGAAAAGAAATTATGGATGCCCTTTACTTTTCCAGATGGGACCAAGCCATTCACAACAGAAGGGATCACCACCTTCTCCCACGGGACTGTGGCATCAGTGCTAAAACCCTGTGGAAGTTGGCGGTGGATATCAGTAATTATGGGAAAATAAATTAAAGAGATGGTACAATTATCCCAGAGCCAAAGGCAATAAACCCAGACACGAAGAGTTAATGTGAAACTTCAAAGAAATCCAATATTTTAAGGTGGCATTTCCCAGGATCTAAAAAGCCCTTGGCCAGCCCCTGTGGACTTCCAATGACGTTTCAAATTGTTGGAAATTGGGATAGAATCTATATTTGCTTTTTGGGGGATGAATAGGATTATTCTCCCTCTCTACTTTTTCACACGGAAAAGTCCTTTAAAAATAGTTAAGTTCATTTTCTTCCGTGATTTTTAGGTTCCTGATGAGGGGGAATTACGTTTCTATTTTTTATGTCAAATAATGGCAAAAAAATTCCGAGGAAGCTTAAAAAAAATAAAAAAATTCATCTAATCAAATAGAATATATTAAAATTTTCCATAATTTGGGAGAAAGGATGAACTGGGGGAAACTGCAGCAGTTTTTTTGGGAAGCTCTCCTTGGATAAGTCTGATTCATCGTCCTATGGAAGTCTTCCACCTTGCACATCCCAGGCCAAGACATCTGGATGGTGAATACCTCCTGAGAAGGAAGTGGGAATAGGTGGGAAAGGGTTAAGAGTGGCTGGGAACAGGCTGGAAGTGTGGTGAGATACTTGGATATGTTCTGGGATGGACTAAATCCCTAATGGAGAATAAACAGAGCTGCGTCCTGAGGGAAAATCCATGTCTGTGTGGCTAAATCCTGGAGCAGGATGATCCGATCCCATCTGCCAGGAAAGTGGCATTTTGGGGTGTCTTCTTCAGCCTGGAAGGCCCATCTGATTAAAGGGAAAACTTCAATCTCCAGAGTTTTGAAGGAGATGCAGGAGATCCACAAACGTAGGATCCTTCCATCTTTTTGGCCACCAGAGCCAAAAAAAAAAACCTGGGAAACTGGGAAAACCAACCTGTGCTGGAAATGCTGAATTTCCCAGTAAATCCCTTCTTTTCCTTTCCCTACACCAAGGAACCTCTTTTTTCCATGTTTTTGTTTGTTTTTTTGTGTATTTAGGTGTTTTGTTTGGGGGGTATTGTTTATTTGTTCTTTTGGGCTTTTTGTTGTATTTTTGGGGTTGCTTCTGTTTTTTTTTTTCCACGGGTGTTATCCCTGGACGTGTTGACTACGGAATATCACCCAGTTTAGGTTCCAGCTCTCCCAGCTTTGGCCATTTCATTGATTTCTTTCCACAGACAAGTGGAAAATCAGGAAACTGACTCTGGGCTAATCCTGGGGTGGCAAATCCATCCCGTGAATTCGAAGGAAGGAGCCTTATTCCCTTCATTTCTTGATTCTGAGGAAAATGATCATAGAATCATAGGATAATTTAGGTTGGAAAAGCCCTCTAAGATCATTGAGTCCAACCATTCCTCAGCACAGCCAAGGCCACCACTAAACCATGTCCCCAAGTGTCACGTCCACATGGATGTTAAATCCCTCCAGGAATGACGACTCCACCTCTACCCTGGGCAGCCTCTTCCAGGGTTGGGCCACCCTTTCCATGAAGAATTTTTCTCCTAATATCCAACCTAAACCTCCCCTGGTGCAACTCGAGGACGTTTCCTCTCATCCTGTCCCTTGTTCCCTGGGAACAGATCCTGATCCCACCTGGCTCCACCGTCCTGTCAGGGAGTTGTGGAGAGCCAGAAGGTCCCCCCGAGCCTCCTTTTCTCCAGGCTGAGCCCCGCCAGCTCCCTCAGCCACTCCTGGTGCTCCAGACCCTTTCTCAGCTCCATTTCCTTCCTGGGACATGCTCCAGCATGTTTCTCCTGTGGAAATATTGTGGGAAATGCATGAAAGGTTTTCCTGAAATCCAGGTAGATTCCACAGCTTTTCCCTCATCCATTAAATGTCACCTTGTCAGAGAGGAAGCATCACATGTGACCCTTTTTGGGACTCTGGTATTTGGGACAGATCTTTTTTTGGGAAAAGGAGTTGCCTTCCCAAGGGATGCTTGGACATGGTGAAGCCTTTTTCCACTCTGGGCTTTTCTTTTGGCAAAGAGCAGGATCCTGACTGAGAGAAACCCAAACCCTCCATGTCACACCATATCTGGGAACCTCTCAAAGCTCAGCTGCCTCTCCCTTCCCAAAATCTTCCCATTCCTGCTGTGGCTCTTAATGAGGATGGAGCGACTCATTTGGGATTCTGGATGCCTTTATAACCCGAGCCCACGGCTCGGAGCTGCTTCTCCTGATGATTTTAATCTCCTCATCCGTCTTTTCTGGTCAATAAACTCCCTCTCGAATCAAATTGTTACCGAACACATCCCGACGCTGATGTCCATCAGACTCCGGGCTCCAGCAGATAATGGAGTTTGTCATAATTAAGTGTCCTGCCTAATTAATTGAGTGGTCAGGATGCTAATTAGCCAGGTTTATTGAGACTGGAGGAGTATGAAGGGCAATACCGCAGCTCATCAAAAGCGCTGGGACTAGGAATAAAGTGCAGCTCCCTTCCTTCTCCAGACAAATCCACGGCTCCAGAGATTTATGGATTGGGAGATGGGGAGCAGCAAGGTTGTGCTGGGCTTTGTTTCAGCGTGGCCAAGGTTTCCCAGCCTTTGCTCCCATTTTCCACACATTCCTGGAGCTCGTCCATCACTGCAGCCCTAACTCAGGTGTCTCCTCATTCCTCATCCGATGCTCATTCCTGCGTTCCCTGCTCAGGAACTTCCAATAGAAATTTGGGACACCCAATAGCTCGTATTTACATAGGAAATTCACGGAGTGGCAGTTCCTTGACTTTTCCTGCCCTAACTGGTTTCCGTCCTCTGATTGCCAATGCTCAAATCCTCTTTTTTTTTTTTGTAGAAAGCGTTAACCTGACCTGAGTTCTTGAACTTCCTGATCTATCCCCATGATCCATGAAAAAAAAGATTTCTCTCTTTATATCCGAAACCAGGACAGGGATTTTCATAAGGAATCAAGAAAAGAATTGTGATCATGCAGCTGAAGGAGGATCTTTATCTGGGATCTGGAATCAAGTCCTGGCTCTCTCACTGGGTCTTCAGATTATTTTAGGGAAGTTGGCCTTAGGAAATTTGAGTGTTGTATCCCAGTTCCTCAAGCAATCAATGCCCAAGAAACCCTTCAGGATCTCTCAGGTTTGTTTACATGAGTGGCAGGATTGGGAAGAGAGGGAGTGTTTTAGGAAATGAAGGAATATTTAATATGGATTTGCAATTCTCTTTTTTGCAACATGAGGATTGCAGCACTCCCAGAGGGGTTGAGGTAAGAATTCCCCTTGGAGACATCCAAGGAGAACCAGGCCAAGCTCAGGACCTGGGCAGGGAGTGAGGAGTTTTTATTCCAACTTTGCTTTTCTTTGAGAATGTTTAAAACTAGAGAAGTGGGAATCTGTGGAGGCCAAAAATGAGTTTTGGAAATGCAGCTGGAAATCTCGGAGTAATCCTGGAACTGAGGATGCAAGAATTCTCCAGGGTTACAGCCTCCCACATGATAGAGGTGGACTTTGGCATTCCCCGGGAGATCTTTTCACGTCATTCCCTACATTTCTGGGCTCAAGGAACGTACAGTAAAAAGCCTCTCATCCCTTATCCCGTCTTCCATCCCTTGTGTGCTTAAAAACATGAAATGTGCCCCATGCAAAAATTATTTTACATTCCATTTCTTCTCCAAGTGATGAGATTTTGGATCTGTGTTTGCCAGAATAATTCTGTTCCCAGGAAAGATTCATCCATCCTGCCCTGATTTTGGGGGCAGCATCCATAAAAGTCCAAAACTCCCGCTCGCCAGTATTTGTTTTGGTGGCTTTGGCATTGGAGTTTGGCTGCTCCGTGGGGAGAACAGGCAGGGATGAAACCTCTGGAAGGAAACTTCCCATGCCTGGCATATTTTTCGTGTTTCTTTTGAGAAATTCCAGGTGGAGATGGCTGTGCAAGGCCAAGACTTTCAAGGAATAAGAACAAAAGGAAGATGTGGAGCTGTTGGAGGGAGTCCAGAGGAGGCCACGGAAATCCTCCAAGGGCTGGAGCCCCTCTGCTCTGGAGCCAGGCTGGGAGAGCTGGGAATGTCCAGCCTGGGAAAGAGAAAGTCCCAAGGAGAACCTAAATCTCCTTCCAGTGCCTAAAGGGGCTCCAAGAGAGCTGGAGAGGGACTTGGGACAAGGGATGGAGTGACAGGACAACGGGGAATGGCTTCCCACTGCCGGAAGGCAGGGTTAGATGGAATACTGGGATAGAATTCCTAGCTGTGAGGGTGGTGAGGCCCTGGCACGAGCTGTTCAGAGAAGCCGTGGCTGCCTCTGGATCCCTGGAAGTGTCCAAGGCCAGGTTGGATGGCGCTTGGAGCAACCTGGGATAGTGGGAGGTGTCCCTGCCCATGGAACTGGATGATCTTTAAGGGCCCTCCCAATCTAAACCATTCCATGATTCCCTGATTATCCCTAACTTGCAGAATATTCCTTGGAAAAAGCAATAATCAAATCCCTCATAGTAAAAATCCTCACTTTTTTAGTAGAACAGCAGGAATTTGACTCCATGTCCCTGACAACTGAAGGGATCGAAGTGATCCAGTGATCCGTAATCCACTCACTGAACGGATTTGGAATGATCTGTCCAGACAAGGATTGCTCTGCACTTCTACTGTTCCATGTATTCTTTCCCAAAATATCCACAACCAAAACTTTCGGGGATGAGACATAAGATTGGTGTGTTCTCCATGGCCTAAAAATTAGGGAAAATTAATTGCATAAATTAGGAGTTAAGAGGTTTTCCTGATAATTTTCCTTCTTCCTAATGGAACAGGCAAAACAAGGATGTAAATCCTGGTCTTAGATGTATTCATGATATTTATATGTATTTATAAATATTTATAGATTTTAAAATATCTATTTGGGTCTAATAATGCCAAAAATTGGCCAGATGATCCTGATTTAAGGATTTGCCTTAAAATCCACCTGGATGTGTCCTGTTCCATTTTTATCTTATGGAAAACCAATCTTAAACAGATAAAAAAAAAACCATAAAATGAATAACAAAAAATAAATATAATTTGCATTAATTAAATATAGAGCATATTCCAGTGTGAGATTTCCATTGGGATAGGGCAGCTTGACAGAAATTAGGGAAAACCCAGCTTTTGCCAGGACACATCCGTGTATTTTTATGGCTTTTTGATGAGTCAGGAAAGTTTATTTTGATTTTATGATTTTTCAGGACATTTCAATGAACAGAAACATCAAAGCAGGGATGGCTTGAGGGATATTTTTAGGAATGTGCCTTCCATAAAAATTCCATGTATTTCTATATATGCACACCTAAAAATATAATTATAAATGCATTTCTATTTCTCCATGTCTTTTTTAATAAAAATAAATATAAATGTCTTGACTTGGGATGAAGCAGGAGAGGAAATTTGAAAGTGTGACCCAGCCTAATGCCAAAATATCCCTTTCTTGATATATTTGCAGTCCTAGATTTAGTAAACCAGCTTATTCCCGGTCAAATTCCTGAGGTGGTACATTTTGGGATTTTCTTTTCTTTGCTCTGCAATTCAGCTCCCGACAAAGAGGTTATACCTGGATGCAGGAGGCTGTTGGAAGTGCAATTCTGAGAGTGTTTTAAAGGGGAATAATCCCATTCCTGAAATCCTTGACTTTGTTTCAATTGCCCCAAATCAAACCCCAGTTTTATTGGGATATTTTTTGTGCATTTGGGAATGAAAAAATTTCTTCCCCTTCTTCCCAAATTCATGATTTTTTGGGATAAGAAATAAAACTGGATCTAGCAGTGGATTCCTGATATCCCTCAGTTCCCAGCTGGTGGGATGAGATCCTGGTACCAAATCCCTGATCCATTTTGAGGAATAATTTTCCCACATGACGGATGCCTTTTTTCCTGGAAAAACAGCTGAAGGCAACACCTCTCCCTACTCCGGGAATCTCCTTGGGGTGGCCGGGTTTAAAAATAAATCCTAGGATGGCCGGGGGGATCCCAGGATGGAGAAAGGGTGGAATTAAGTCCTCAAGACATGGATTGAGGAAGGAATTTCCACCACCTCACACTTCCCTGGTGAGGTGAGAGCTGCCCTCATGGGAGGCATCTTTTTTGGGATTAGAGTTGGCATTCTGGGGAAGAATGTCCCTAAGCCCCCTCCAGCATCCCAGTGGGATCCCGTCCTGTCCCTCCCCAGGGAGGGGGACATTTTTCCAGTGGTGCTTCCTCACTGCTGCCACTCCCAGCTAAAAGATGTTAAACGGCTCCGCAGGACCTCCCATCTCCCTCGGATCCATCTTCCCTTGGATCCATCTTCCTTGGAATCGCTGCATTACAACCAAACAGGATTTGTTCCACTCCAATTTGTCAAGATTGGACAAGGCCTCAAAGTTGGCGGAGACGTTTATTAAAGGTTTCCCAGGGATTGGAGTGGGAGAAGCAATTTCTTTCCCGGGCTCGGAGCGCAGCTCCCATCCTTGCTCCGTAGCATGGGAGGGATGAGGGGGTTTCTCTTCCTTCTCTGCCAATAAAAATTAGATGAAGTCCCTCTTTTCCATCCCCAAATAGCCACCCAAGAGGGATCAATGTTTGTTATCCTCCTTTTCCAGCTGCAGGAAAAGGGGAAAGGTGATGGAGTGGGAACAAGGGGATGCGTCGGGGAGGGATGAGCCACATGTGCCGGGACATCCGAGTGCAACCATCCCGAAGCTTTTAATTTCAGGGAAGAGGGAGATGCCTGCACGGACCCCCTCAGGAGGCAGATTTGGGAATCAGACTGGGTAGTTCTGGGAAGGTGGTGGGAATGAGATCACGGCTCTGGAGGGATGCCAGCCCCCTCGGGATTGGGAGGTGGCATTTTGTGCCAGCCAAACCACTCTGCTCCAGCATGACATCTCTGGGGGAATTCTGTTCTGTAGAGCTCCCCTCCTTCCTCATTTTTTCCCCCTCAGAATTAATTTCCGGAGTTTTCCCACCCTGGGAAGAGTGGGAAGCAGGGGAATGTTACTCCAGAAGAGAGGTTGTGTCTGATGGAAGGTGACTGACAATTTCTTCTCCTCATCCAGGTGGCTGTTCCTGGGGCTGACTCATTTTGGATAACCTGGAATTACTCCAGGGAAGTCACCAGAGATGGCAGAGGAGCAAACCCAGCAGGAACAGAAACAGAAATTAACCCTTGGCACGTGCCTATGGATTTATCTGAAGGCAAAGGATTTTATTACACCGGCTTAAGTGGGCTTTGGATGGAGCCTCTGGAAAAAGCAGGGAAAGGTTGCTAGAATCCTTCCTGAGCTAATTAATCAAATATATAATAAATAAATCACCTGCAGTCACAGTCAGGTGTCTGGAATGGAGGTGGCATGAATTAAGCAGAATTCCAGGCTTTGTATCTCCGGGATTATTGTTATTTAATTACATTGGAGCTGCCTTTGGAAGCTGGTGGGCAGCAGGTACCAGGTGAGAGCTCCATGCTTTATTCTGAGGCAAGATTTGATCTCTCTGTTCCAATGATGAATTTTCCCCGATGAAATTAAACTTATTTCAAATTTGTGGGGGGGGGGGG